>OY982580.1:1406607-1499796 GCA_963859945.1 Euplagia quadripunctaria | reverse complement strand
ATGATACAAAAAATACAACATGCAAATGCCCCCATATAGATGTAGTTAACTCTTATAAGTACCTAGGACTGGAAATTGATTCCAAATTTAACTGGAGTAAGCACATCGAACACGTTTGCAATAAGTTAAGGCAATTTTTGGCCAATATTGCCATTGTCAAAAATCGTATCCCGTTTAAAGTAAAACTGATGCTATATAACTCTCTAGCTGAATCATATATACAATATGGCCTCAGTAGTTACGGTCGTACATATAAGTCTTACCTCCAACAAATTCACAAACTTCAACTAAGGATCCTTAAGAATGTCGTATCAGCCAAAATGAAAGAAAAATTTGAACATGACGAATTCGGTTTATTTAAGCATTGCAAAGTACTACCCGTCCAAACGTTATTTAAATATACTTTACTGAGAGACCAATTTTTTAATGATAGTATAATTAATACAATCCAACATCCTGTATACACACGTTCCGTCGCTCGAAACCGGCTTTGCACTTTACGTGCTAACAATACGTATGGCGAACGGACATCGGCCTATCTAGTTCCCAGGTTTATAAACAATCTACCCCCAGATTTGCAAAATATAATTAAGCCATCGAATATTAAATTTAAACTTAAGTCTTACTTTCTTCAGAACATGGAAATGTAATTACTAATGTTTCTACCAATTCAAAGCCTATTTACCTAAGTATTTGTTGAGTATTTTATTTTGTTATTTATGTGTTGTATTGCTTAACTTGCTCTTTGTTTATTTTAATCTGTAACTTTGTAGACTGTTGTAGCATTCACTACAAACCTTAGTGGTTTCTTAATGCTATAGTACTAATTACTTACCCTGTATTTTAATCTGGTAAATAAATAAAAAAAAAAAAAAAAAAAAAAAAATAATCTAAAAATTGTGACTTAAACATGGTAACTCAGTGTGTTTGTTACGCTTTTAAGAATAAAATATAGAAATCGGTTGACAAGCTGGAAAGAAAAAAATACTAAACAGTTACACAAATCTAGATCATATTAATATGTGAAGTGCTAATGAACGAGCTACCCTGTACTTTGAACTTTGTGTGTTGTAATAGTTGTCCTACCTTTTTAATAATAAGAGAATTATATATATATACATATATAATATAATTAAAGCATATTTTTAAAGTACATAAAAGGTAATTTGAAATAGTATTATATATTCGTTATATTCTTTAAAATTGAATGTAAAATTATTTGTGAAAATTAACATGGCTGTTTATGTACGGTCCGTGCACCAGGGTTTTAGGTTATAAGGTTAGGTTTTAGGATAAATCAGTAAACTCAGGAATAAATTTAACTGACTATATTGATAGATAAAAATGATATTAATGATAATGATATAGGTGAGTCGCGACACGTCAATTGATAGTCGAATATGAACGCGAACTAATTTTAAGTAGGATTAAAGTAATGAATAGAGTAGGAAGCTGACACGGCTCAAAGTATATAACTGCATGCAGTTTATGTGCAGTAAAAGATAAAGTAAGAAGAAAGTAAAGTTAGAATATAGTAATAAAGTAAGAGAAAAAAAGACCCAAAGGCACTATTTATGTAATTCTTTTTAAATGAACCTTTCACCCCTATATAATAAATATATTGTTTGTCTCAAATTATTCATTAAAACTTTTTGTAAGATTTAGAATATTCTTTTCTAAAATCTCGATTTATTAAACTGTATGGTATAATCGAGATTTTAGAAAAGGGAAGAAGTTTATTAATCTATACTAATATTATAAAGCTGAAGATTGTAAAATTGTATCAAAATATAGCAAATATTATAAAAACTCAAAATTAAAATTATAATGCATGGATTTTGATTAGCCTGTTGGTCTAGTGGTTAGTGACCCTGATTGCTACGCCATAGGTTCGATTCCCACCCGAGTTTGGATGTTCTTTGTGTCCGTTGTTGGTATGTTTGTAAAGTCCCCCGAGACACAGTCATTCCTAATGCGGGAGTTGTCTTTTTTTGAATAAAAGAATTAAAAAAAAAAATAGTATACAACCAACATCAAATGGCGCAGAATCCAGAGATGCGCTGACACTTTTTTCCTGCTATCCCGCATTCGCCGAGAGTCTGAAGTGTGAAGTGCGATAAGGAACTTGTTCCAAGATTTAAACAATGAATATTGTCTAAAAGAATAAGTTTATAAACAGACACAATTAAAGTTACTATCAAAGCTTTCTTTATTCAATCAGAATGGTAGTGTATTAGATGGCATTCTAACCCGCGACCTCTCGATTACATCCCAAATACACAAGAAAAATAATGGTATCAGTTGTGATATATTAATATGTATGTTTTCAGGTAAAACTCCAGCTCGCAGCGATTACCGATACCCTCGGATGCTGGCCTCGACATCTCCCCACGACAGAATACTCGCCCGGTTTAGAGCGATGAGGCAGAATAGTGACGAGGTATGGCCTTTTTATTTATTGTTTGTTTAGTTACCGAGTTAGGAGATAGTTTATCTCATTTATGTTGGTATCACAAGGTTGGTAGTCATTGTATTTTTTTTATAACCAATGCGACGAAGATCAGTTCGAAAGTTGAAGTTATAGCAAAGAAATCTGCTAAGCACTGCATATTTTTTAACCGACTTCATTAATTAACCGACTTTAATATTTAACTGACTTCAATAATTAACCGACTTCAATCATTGAAGTCGGTTGGACTTCAATAAGGGAGGTTCTGTATACGATCCGTATGTATGTACGTCTATCTATTTTCTGAAAAAGTAATTAACCAATTTTCATGATTGTTTCACTAACGTATCCTACATATTTTCAGGAAGGTTTTAACATATAATACATTAAGTGTTTATTAGTTCATTTGTTTTAACAATCAATTTCGTTAAAATCTGTTTAACGAAAAAAAATATTTTTTTCGTAGTTTAAAAAATTATTGAACTTGTCAAATTTTTGTCGAATGTATTTTGAGACCCCAAAATATGTAAAAGTGCAGGTACAGAAGTCTCACTCCGCAAAATCATTTAAAGAAGTAGCAGCTCTTGCTCTGACACAATAAAGTCGCAAACTCACCTAGAAGTTATCTTTTTTTCTACCGCGTAACTCTTAAGGTTAATCCCTCAAAACGCAGGTATGTGTTATCGGCAGTCCTGGATTAGTTTCAAGAATTGAATGGTCTCAACTGCCTCAAATTCAATTTAATGGCACTTCATTACAGATCAGCACAAGTGTAAAAAACCTTGGAATATGTATGGACAGTACCTTGTCTTGGGGTCCACAGTTGCAGGAAGTTAGTCGTAAAATTTTCGCTTCAGCGGGATCCTTACGAAGACTACGTAACTTTCTTCCAACTACCACTAGATCTGAGCTTGCACAAGCACTTCTTCCAATTCTCGACTATGCCGATGTCGACTATCCGAATCTCACTGAAGCACTACTTGATTATATGGGCTACGAAAATATGATCACGTTTCAAAATTCCGTCAAAAGCTCAAGTGGCTTCCAATTCGCTCTCGCCGGAATACTCATCCTCTTTTTACTTTACAACATCTTATTCAACCCTAAAGCCCCATTTTATCTCAAGGAACGGTTCAAGTTCCTTCATGACACACATGAAAAATGTCTAAGGTCATCTGAGAATTTGTGACTGGAGATGCCACAGCATTCCACAAAATTTTTTGATCATTCTTTTACTGATCAAGCTGTACGCTTGTGGAATGCATTACCAATTAACATTAGGCGAGCACAATCAATAACTATTTTTAAAAAGATGGTCCATGAACATTACCTTTCACTTTAGTTATATTTATATATGTGTATGTAGTTACTACTTATCACTTTAGGTATACTGTATATGTATGTATTGTATATAATATAGCTCATGGTTTATGTATGTTTATTTGTTAGTATATTGATAAGTATTGGTATTTATAGTAAAGTAGGTTAATGTAGAATATCTGTAATTTTTTAATATTTATTAGAAATGACAAATAATTTTTATTTTTGTGTTCTTTTTTTTGTAAATACACCAACAACTGCCGCTGTCTCTCCGAATCATTTTGATCCATCCTAAGGTTGCCTGGAAGAGATTGCGTCTAGCAATAAGGCCGCCCTTTGTACATTAGCGTTGATATAATTATGTAAATGTATATTACTTCCATTAGTATACATACAAATAAAGAGTTATCTATCTATCTTATCTGTTCTGACGATGCCGCGACGTTATGGTTGTCTTTTTTAGAGTTTATTAATCTGAATATGAAATTACCAGTAAATTATGTACCTATTACTCTATTTTTGTGAACAAATAAACCCAGGCTAGGTACTAATTAACTCGATAGTCTAGATACGAACGGATAACGCAACGCAGCGCGTGAGTGAGCATCGACTCGCCGGGTGGCGCGCGGCAACCCACTGAATTTTCGGCACGATTAGTCGAGCCCGCCGCATATTTGTAGCTCTATACCTAAGGTGCGGGGTGGAACTGGCCGGCCTATACTAAAAATTGTTGTTCATGTGCGACACAAATAGTTTTAATTTTTTGCTCAAATCGATCTAGCAAATGCGGTTTATTTCCTTCTATTTTGAAGTTATGATATTGACATAGTATGATATGTTCATAGTAACGATAAAAAAAATAAGTCGATCACATTTCATTCTCGGTGAGGTCATTGTGATATATTTTTTTTTGTTTCAGGATGTTATAGTAATAGAATCAGAGCCGGACTCCCGACCTCCGAGCGATTCAGAGAGCTCCATAGCATCGGAGGACTCGTGCGTCTCAGAAACATATCCAGAATCTGTGATAAAAGTGAGTCATTTCCTGTCTAACTGCGGCGGCGGACCGGTTATAGTCGTGGAGTTCGCTAAGATGATGCTGACTTCCTTAATTACCGACTGCACATAGTAGATTTCGGCTGGTATTCAAGCCGAGTGACTAGTCAGGCAGTTTATACTGAAGAGTAAAACCTATTGACTGTGCCCTAATATGTAACTTACGCGCATTGTTAACTGAGAAACGGAACGGACTGTATTCTATTTTATTAATATGAAAAACCACGTAAGTCTCGATCCCGTGGGAATATCGGGATAAAAAGTAGCCTATGCGTTAATCTATATATCTAGTTTCATCACAATCGGTTAAGTGGTTTTTGCGTGAAAGTAACAAACATCTATCCATCCATCCATATAAACTTTCACATTTATAATTAACGGGATTAAAATTTTCAACCGGTCTTCTAGGAAGTCATTAAAGGAGGCCAATAACGAACAGTGGACTTCCTATGACTGAAATGATGATGATGAATAGGAAAAATACTGCTTTAAGTACATGGGCGACCGAACTTCAATCGGCATTTTTCTTTTTTTTTTTGTAAAATATTAACTGACTTCAAAAAAGGAGGAGGTTCTATGTTCCACTGTATATATTTTTTTATGTATGTTCACCAATTACTCAAAGACGCCTGGACGGATTTGGGAAATTCTTCTTTGGTTTGAAATACTTTCGAGGTGGTCCCATGGTCTTCAGGTGAGGATCTAATGATGGGATCTTGGAGAAATCGAGGGAACTCTTCAAATGTTATAGGCACACTTGAAGCGTTTTGGGTATTTTGAGGCGCATTGAAGTCGGTGATACTTTTTTTAAAAGATAATTATTCATTTAAGTATTCTAAGCAAATAGGTAGACCAGAGAAGAAAAATTTTAGAACTTATTTAAGAACAAAATTTGATACAGATGGTTAGAGCCGTTTCCGAGGTACACGAAATATATTTATATACAAGTTGGTGTATATCATCCAGCATAATTAGGTATATAACTTATTGTGATAACCTTTACGGCATCTTGTAGAATTAGTCGTTGAAAATTATCATATTCGCTCTTTGAACTATACGCTGTTATTATATTCTTCTTTGCAGGTAAAAGCAGAAGACAGCGGAAAAGAAAACACACAACGCTCCGTTCCTTACAAGAAACCATCAAAACTACCCGCACCGACTTCACACAAGAAACCTTTAGAAGAACGGAACATGAACGGCCAATAGACTCCGTAGACTGCCCGGTACCTTGTAGAGGTAGCGTGATATTATTGTGTTCGAAAGTTAACAGGTTAGCTGTAATGACAGATGTTTAAACGATATATATTTTAAGACTTTTCTTCCTACAAATGCTTGTAACAAGATCTGAAGTGTCAAGTGAAGAGGCTTCTGAAAAACAGAAGGTATTTCTCATTTCTTTATTTTAAGGCATTAATAGACGATCGTATTATGTGTAGCCGAATTAGAAGAGTTTGATTGCTTCGGAATAGAACTTGGTACCCTTCGAACCAAATCCTTTACTTTAAGTGTTTTTTATGGGATAATAGACAAACGAGCAGACGAGTCATTTGATGGTAAGTTACTACCTCCGCCCATGGGCACCTGCAACTCCAGAGTCACAAGTGCGTTGCCGTCCTTTAAGGGGGGGGGGGGGGGGAGGGTTAGGGCCTCCTGTAACCTCAATCACTCGGCGAAACACAATGTAATCATTGCTTCACTGCCGGTTTTCTGTGAGACCGTAGGAGGAGGTATCACTCTGGTCGAGCCGGCAAATGCGTGCCGAAGCATAGCTCTCCCACAGTTAGTGTAAATGATGATGT
This sequence comes from Euplagia quadripunctaria, assembly GCA_963859945.1. NCBI lineage: Eukaryota > Metazoa > Arthropoda > Insecta > Lepidoptera > Erebidae > Euplagia > Euplagia quadripunctaria. Next base: position 1,493,169 of record OY982580.1, on the reverse strand, counting down.
AAATGTTCCGTAACTAATCTTGGAATTGATCATATCATATGTTCGACCATTTCTTGAAATTATTTCATGATATTGAAAATAACCACTGCCCAAATCAGCATATCGTCTGGCCAGGTCTATGAATAATATAATCAGCATTTAACGATATGAACAGCTATCGCACGACTACTTCATGTTATGATCAAACGTTAGTGATCATTATATCGTAAAATAGTTACATTATCCACAGTTAGAGGCGCTGATATTTTGTTTATGAGAGGCATCATGGCGGCAGACTATTTAAAAGCGAATAATTAATGTGCACAATGAAAGTGCAGTAAAATGTCGTTACAACTTCCAAGAGCAATACTAAGTGCCTCGGTCAAAGTTTAAAAAAATATGAGTTTCATTCTTCATTTAAAGTTTTTAACCGACTTAAAAAAAGAGGTGTTTCTCAATGCGACTGAATAGTTTTTTTTTGTGAGGATGTTACACGATATTTTATAATAGAATAATCTTTATTGTACACCAAAGACAATAAATACACAAAGTGAATATGTACAATAGGCTGTATGTATATTTCTATTTTCGCTATTTGTGAACCAATTTCAATAAAATAAAAAAAATGAATTTGTTGTAATCAAGGTTGGTCTCATTTAAATTTAAAGAAAATATTCCACTACGAAGAGCAGGGAATTAAGGGATGAAGAATACATCTCATTAAAATACATCATGATTTCGGCGCGTTCGTGATACTTTTTTCTCATTAAATCTTATAATAATATACGATTTAATAAAAAAATATGTAAGGCATACATTAATGATATGGCCAAACGTGGATTGACTGACGTATCATCTAACATTGACGTTTAAAAGCTACGGTCAGTTTTACCTGGCTATATCATGAACTACAACCATTTCATGAAATGGTCAGACACATCATGAAGTGATCAATTCTAGGATACTGCCACGACATATCTAAAACGAACTTATTAATCTAAAATATGTACTAAAGTCGGAAATCAGCTCTAAACAGTAGCGAAATTAAAATGAGAGTTTTATAAATGGGTAAAGATATTTCAGTACTTTCTTCTTCATTTTCCTTTCTTTTTTAAGCTATCGATGAGCTAGTGTCATTAATAATTAATTAAATACATACGCCTGTACCATCGAACGGGTAAAAGGCGTAAACACCTACATTTTGCCAAATACACATAATTTGGTCCCACTCAAGTAAAAGGGGGCAAGTCTATCACCGTCCATCGGGAAGTCAGTTTGTATGAACCCCATCGCCACTTATAAGTCCCAATTTACGAACAGTCCCAACATGGTCTTGCTTCAGATTTCACCTCCCGTTTGCGTTTCTTCAAGGTAGGCCTTGAAGAAACGCAAACAGCAAGGAATCATCAAATGCAAATCAAAAACAGGGATCATCAAATGGCGGACCGTGGTTCGGATCCGGACCGCTGACCTATTTTCTGCGTACCGTGGTCCGGATCCGGACCGCTGACCTATTTTCTGCGGACCGTGGTTCGGATCCGGACCGCTGACCTATTTTCTGCGTACCGTGGTCCGGATCCGGACCGCTGACCTATTTTCTGCGGACCGTGGTTCGGATCCGGACCGCTGACGTATTTTCTGCGGATCGTGGTCCGGATCCGAACTGCTGACCTATTTTCTGCGGACCTTAGGTAAACAGTCCAATATTATAACAGAAACTTATTGTTTATAGTATACGTAAATACACGTGACTATGTAAAGGCTGGAGGGGGTGGGGGTTAGTAGGGTGGTGGCTTAAGTCATCTGTATAAAAGTGTCCACAGATGAAACTAATTAATGATCCCTGGCCTATAATATAATAACGATTCAAATGTAATCAAGTTTGTTTCCCAAGTTTTCTACCAATATATATTACTGTAAGAATTTTAGATATAATTAGATATTCAGTGTGTTTATGCTTATGTTTAATTAATATATTAGTAGATATTGTGTTACACAAGTTTTATTCCCAATTTAATAAACAAATGCCTTGATGAACATTAATTATTAGTTTAAAAGGGACTTTTCCAGCAAGTAGCATTACTAATAAGTACTGGTTTGTCATTATTAACCTTGGCTATTGAAATTGTTAATCACTTTTAAATCTTAAGATTGAAATCGTTAGATATTCTGCTTCATCAAAATATGCTTTAATTATAAAATTATGCTAATGTCTAGCACTGTTGGTCTTGCTTTTCTCGTCGCGTACCACTGCTTTCTATGAGCGACTATGGTATAATGCAGAGATGTTATGGATATGAAATTTCGGATCAGTCTATAAATAAGGATTATACCGGTTTCGGATATGAAAATATTTCGGATAATCCGAGTTTCGGATATTAGATTTTGAAGAGATAGTAATAGGAAAATACAAATAGAAGATGATTTCGGTTTATTTCTAAATTTTCATTTCATACTATAATCACAGAAAAAAATTGCCTTCTAAGTAAATATATAAAGCTACTAATTTTCAAGTGTTATTTACATTTCCATATATATTAATACGTGAAAAGAATTCTTTGTACCCCTTTTTAAGAAAATTTCGCGAACGTAGTAACGTGAATTTTGGATTATTTACAGTTTATATATAGAAGAAGTGCCGAAAGTTAACATTTTTGAACAATATGTCTTACAACTTTTAAAATTATGTGAAAACGGTTTAATGAAATTACACACGTCCAGTATATGTGATTACCTGTCATGTAAGTCTATACAATGACAGCTCAAGTTATACTGGCCAATGAAAAAATCATAGTCGAAATTCGACCACCACGCGATCTCTAGTTTACCTAAAAAAGCAAAAAGAACATTATATAATCATTTTAGCTACATATAAATAATAAAAGCTTGGCATAACATGTCTCATTTAGACTCCGCTTCTATCCGAAATTATTCGAAAGATTTACATCGGATTCGGACACGGTTTCGGATAGATATTTATTTCGGATATCCGATAGTTTTGGTTCCGGTTACGGAACTCCATAACATCCCTGGATTTAAGTAAACATTTTTTCTGCAATTTAAATACATTGACGGTATATCTAACGATTTGAATAATTCTTTCAAACAACTTGTACTAAAGTATGACAGAAAAAAATGTGCTTAAACTTCTATTTCATATGCTTTCGTTTCTAGAATAATTTAGTGAGTTTATGGCAACATTATCTCTTTACTAAAGAGTTTTCCTTTTAGAGATAGTTTGTCCACGTACTGCAAAATTACTTTCCTATTAGCATGCAAGGGCATTAAATTTGATGTGTAAATCAGGATTTAATCGCAATAATATTAATAAGGTGGGTGACTTGTTACCCGACATTTCGGCCGAATTGCACCGGTCATAGTTTATAAATATTATCGTGATTAAGCGCCGGTATACAAGTGCAAAAATAAAAACAATTAGGTACTGAAAGGCACTATTTCAATATCATTCAAAATATTCGTATATTTAATTTTATAAGTTCTTACGTTAAGAATTATTTTGATTAATTATAATGTCTGGTATAATATTTTAGTTTATATTATAGAGCATCCACATATTACACGTGTATTTATATCGATTAATGTATCCAGATCTTACACGAGTGTTGTTAGTATTATGTCGTAAGAATTTTAACTACGAAATTAAAGAAATTATATTTGAGAAATACATGTTTCACGTAAACGTACCTAGCAATTAGTATGCTAACTATGTTAAAAGGTATTTTGATGAGTGCTCTGAATAAATTATAATTTATTAGCTAAATATGAATTTTATTTGATTATATTATTGAAATGTTATTTGCATTTGTATAAAAACTATATTTAATTGTTAACGCAAAAGGAACGTCTGAAAATCATAAGTTTTGGGGTGACTGACAGATCATCAATAATCGATTCCTCAGCTCCTAGACCGCCTAGAAACATGAAATTTTGGTACAAGGCTAAGATTTAGCAAAATGATCCCGCACCTCCTTTCTTTTTGTACGTCTGGAAACCCCCTCGGACCGTCACCCTACCGGGGTTTTTGGTAGGGTGGTGTGTCGGAATCGAACCGACTAAAACCACACGGTGTGCCGTACTGCGCAACAGCTTTTATTAAGACATCGGCTCCAACCTGATTCTGCATCCAGAATTGGCTCCAGATAAGGGAACTCTTTAACGGTCAACCATAAAAACACCAAACTTAATATAAGCATTGAATTATGATAGTCTGTTCTGAAGTTCGCTATGACTTGGTTAGACCTGAAACTCCTTAATGATCAAAAGTACAGACACGAAACTTTATATTGAACTAGCAACCCGCCCCGGCTTCGCACGGGTACAAATTATACACCTAAACGAAGGTTAAATGAATTACTCTATTAGTGAAAACCGCATGAAAATCCGTTCAGCAGTTTTTCAGTTTATCGCGAACAGACAGACTCAGCGGGGGACTTTGTTTTATAATATGTAGTGATTATAACAAGACTTTTAAAATTATATCTATCTACGCTTCCCTACCTACTTATACATAATGTCATAATTAAGCACGTTGATAGAAAGTAAGTCGGTTTTAATAAACAGTGGATATAACAATAAATATTTTATACAGAACTGTTTAATTGACAGAACATTTAGTCTCTTTCACGTCTATTAAGAAGAAGAATCCCATAATGCATATCGTTTTCATATAACTGTATAGGTTGAAGCGGCGCGCGCCAGTAAAGCTCCCAGACGGCATGATTTTTCCGTCATCTTCAGACTTCGACGATCGTCGTAATATTTCAGCAAATTTATATAATATACAAAATCTTAGTGAATTATTATATACCTACATTTTGGATTACCACGCATCAAAAGTAAAAAATTGCACTGATTAAGAATTTCGATACCCGCAGTATGGTATACGCCCCCATTGGGGCGTCTTTTTTTAACAATTTAATAAAAAATAAATACTTTTTTTACATTTCGTGTGATATCTCGTTTCCAGTAAGTACCTACGTTTTTATGTGCCCAAAGCATTTTTGTTCTCCATTAAATTACCTACAAAATGAGACCTGTTCAAAGTCAGTGAGTAACTGCTTTTGTTTAAGAGCAAATGAAGGTCAAAGTTACAAAAGCGTTTTTTCGACATTTAATAACTTTGAAAGGAATGTACGATGTAGAAGTCTTGAAATTGTAGCTTGTGATGATACTAAAAAGTGCTATAAATTTCAGCGAGATCGGTTTTCAACTTTTTAAATTATTAACGATCATTAAATTTTTTATCCTTAATTGCAAAATGTGCCATTTTTTTTCTAAACAACTAAAACTGGTCAGAACTTTTCATTTCAACTCAGAATAGTCACTGCAGCAGTATTATTATCGCAGGACTCTCAAAAATAAATTCCCGTAGGAATTTTGGGAAGTACCTCGGCGTTTGCGCCTACTTACTTGATATAAGTATAGAATTTGTGCAAATAACGCTACCTCGAATATAAACCGACAAGCGACATCTACCGACATCGTGAGTAAAGAAAATTATACGTTTAACATCGCTTATTCACGGTATCGATAGAGGTCGCTAATGAAGATGAGACGGAAATGATAAGCGCTCTGCCAATCTAAACTTTATTTTATGCTAGATTTTAGGAAAGAAAGATAACAAAATAAATAAGGCTATTAAAGTAAACAATAACAACGTTGTGTTTGTTTATAGTTTCAGTTGCATATTTTTTTTATTTTATTTTTACGGCTACGAGTTGCTGTGGCTAAGTAATTTGCAATAAAAAAATATTGTGACCATAAATTAGATGTAATAATGTAGAATGTAGAACATAAAACCATAATAGATAAGTTATATAGAGATATTGTGGATATTCTTCAAAAGGGTGCAATAGCTAGTTATAAATTATAATAAGGGGATTAAATATAAAAAATGTTATGAGACAGGATGGAATAAATATAATAAGTCTGCACACGGGCAGGCTCGTTTGGATTTTCAAAATTGGACTATAGGTGGTAGACCAAAATGCGGTTTACTATATGAAAAAAAATGGTTGCAAATCGTAACATTTTTAAGAGTAAACTAAAATAGCGCCAGAATAATAAAGACCAAATAAAAATGAACTTGATTGAAAAACATGAAGTTATTATAAAGCAAAAAACTTTTGTGGTTTCTGGAAATGTACAAACAGCCTTAATCCAAAGTCGAGCCTGCCTGTGAGTGTAGATGGTGGAAGTGACCCTAAAGAAATCGCAAATTTTTTTAGCAGCTCCTTTAGGATTGAGTCTCCCCTCGGTCCGTCGTCTGACGGATTCGAGGTTGTGGGGGGGGGCGGAGATGGGCTCACAAGGTTTACAGCCAAGGAAATTCGTAATGCTATGTCACACGACATCGTGTGCACTCCTTCCACGCAGCTCCCCACTGCGCTTCCCCCACGCACTGAAGCCTATAAATACCGCGGCGCGCGAGGACTAGCTCTCTTGCTCCAGTGCTCCAGTTCACGAAGTTTATTATTATTATTATTATAAATTGAGATAAACGCTATCCTATCCCTCAAGTTGAAGCAAACTACATACATTGTTCAAAATTTTATTAAAATCGGTTCATAAATTTAGAAGTTGATCGCGAACAGACAACGTGACACGTAATTTTTATAAATAAGATTAGGTCTTGCCCACGACTTCGCATTTCTGGACGAAAGGTACCCTAGTTTCTGAATCCCAGGCCAAGTGGAAGGGCTGTCTTAAGTTGGCGGGGCGAAATCGTTTTCTTACATTTTTTTTGCTCTTTCAACTGTTCTTAACTGTTCGATCAAAATTTTTATTTGTTCGACCTTAGTTTTTTTTTGAAAAATAAAATAAAAAATTGCCCTCAAGTAGGCGGGGAGAAGTCGTTTTTTGCCTTTTTTTTACTATTTCAATTGTTCGTTAGACGTTAACTGTTCTTAACTGTTCGATCAAAATTTTTAATTGTTCGATCTTAGTTTTTTTTTATAAATAAAATAAAGAATTTGCTTTCTTAAGTTGCAATGCAATTGCTCATGTCATTTACGTATGACAGGAAATGAAGGGGTCCTAAGACTGACCCTTGTGCCGTGCCCTCTGTGACATCAAATTCTTGACTTAATAAATTGCCAATCTTGACGGCAAACTTTCGGTTTTGTAGATAGTTTTCGCACCAGTTGAGCAGTGGGCCACGTATCCCACAAAGATTCAGTTTATGAATTAATTGTTTATGTTTTAGTGTATCAAAGGCACGTGAGAAGTCGATAAACATGGTAATTACAACTTTTTTTTAGTTAAGGTGTTCGTTAACTTCGTCAGTAAATTTTAATAATAGGTCCTGTACCTTTACCAGTTTGAAAACCAAATTGGTTGGGGTAGATAACTTCGTGTTTCCTGTAAAATGTATGTATTTGTTGACACACATATTTTTTAACGATTTTATCAACGGAGGAGAGTAGTGTAATAGGGCGATAGTTAGCGTAATCGTCTCGTTTGCCTTTCTTATAAATTGGTCTTACACATCCTAGTTTCAGCTCATCGGGATAGACTCCAGAGGTCACACTACTATTAATTAGGTTGGCAATAGCTTTTGATATATTAGGCCCTATCAATTGCCTTATTTGAATTTAATTAATTTATTATTTTATATATTTTATCAGATGAAGCTTTTTTAAAGTATAACGTGGAATTCAGGGGTTTACAATAAGATTTCGGGTCTGATATATTGATCGTGCAGTTTGGAATTATATCTTTAACGGATTTGTTGAATCCGGTCGCAAAATTTTTTGCAATCGTTTTAGTGGTTAGACCCTGTGCATCGAAAGCTTTGGCAATTGCTGCATCAATTGATAGCGTCACACGTCCCAGCATTTGATTGATAATTCTATATACTTTTTTGATATTTTTAAAGTTTTTATTAATTTCATTAATGTAATACGCGTTCCTCCTTTTTTTCTAAAATTTTATGTAATTTGTTACGGGTTTTATTGTACTCTAATCTTAATTGAGGGTCGTTGGAACTTTTTTTCCATGGTTTATATAATGTATCCCGTTTGATACAAAGGCGGTTGACATTTTCATCGATCCAAGGCAATCTTGGTTTATAGACATTACTACATTTTTGTGATTAGTTTTATTGGAACTCGCAATATTAATAACATTTTGAAATGAATTTAGTATGAAGCTATAAATATTATTAGGATTATCCATATCTCTTGTTGAAACCCACTTTGCTTTATTTAATTCGTCTTTCAAAATTCTATAATTTACAGTTGTTTTGGTAACAACCTGTACACACTCGGTAGACGCGTCGTCAATGCAAGTAAAGATAATCGCTCGACGGTCCGCCAGTACGACGTCTAACACAACCGAGAACGGAGCTAATGTGGGGAACCGTGCAAAAATGTGATCAATACACGATTTAGTGATAACGTTTGATTTTGTTTCAATCCGGGTGAAATCAGAGATTCCACACATTAATCCGTGCTAAGTGTTTGTAGATATAAATCTTTGTTTGATGATTTGGATTTTAGATCAATATTTGTGTACGGACTTAGTCGGACCGATTCCAACACCTGACAATTCAAAAATACCTATAATTGGATTAATTGAAATAAATGATTTTGATGGTAATAATATGAACTTGTAATTTTTTTGTTGAAACGTATTTAGAGGAGCTTTCAAAAGCCTTCGTACGGACATTTCAACTGTGAATCCGACCAACTGATTCCGATAAGTATATTGACTTATTTTAAAGCAAAATAGCGTGCAGAGTCTTTCTTTAGGCAATCCGCTCCCCTACTCCTCTCCTGCTCCTAGGAGTCGAGGTTAATCGAATCTGATTTGGAACAGGTATAGCATGAGCATTGCAGTTATATAAAAAACAAAAAAAAAACGAACAAATGCGAGTCCGACTCAAACAAACTGAATGTATGTAGATAATTCGTTCACCTTGGGAATCGATTGCCGGTTTTTTTCGAAAAACAAACATAATTTTGCAGTTCTGAAAATACTCTTCCATACAACGATATACAATGGGAGGTTAAAGTTTAATATGATAGGGAAGAAGGATAAAATTAAACTATTTTTCCTTTTCAATATAATTCTCCCTGTAACTAATAAATTCTCGTATCTGTCATACTTATAACTTATTGATACCACCGAAAAATGTCAGTCGTAGGACTGCACGTCAGAAGTGAAAACACACATCTGTACATATACAGAAAGGAACATATTTCTAGCGTGACGGTCACGCGAGTTCAGTGCTTTTCCCTCATACCAAAAGAGCCTAACGTGCCTAAAAATTTGTTCACTTCAAAACAGGGCGTCAAAATATGCCGAAAACGCCGACTTGACTTCAGCATCGTCGTTAATTTTTTTCCACGCAGCTCTCTTCTTCTTTGGATATAACTAATAGTCCCTGGGGGCCAGGTCTGGACTGTAGGGTGTGTAGTGCAGTGTTCAAAACCGCATCGGTGAATGGCAGCCGCCTCAACATGGCTTGTGTGTGTGTAGGTACACGTTTTGTCAGATACCCTCTTCTTTTTTATAGGAAACTTTAATTAACTGCCTTTAATTAATTATTACAATATCTCCATAAGTTACAGATTTTATTACTTAACTCGCCGATCCCCGTAATTTCACTTGCTGTTATGGTCACTGCTCCACTCGTAAAGGTCGTAGCGTGATGTTAATCTGGCTATCATACAAAAATAGATTTTATCGATTCCGACTGTTAGTTTCAGAGATTAGCGCGTATAAACAAACAAATAAACAACTCCTCAGCTTGATTATATTAGTACAGATGGCTGTTTGAAATCAACACCGAATACTAATTTAATGATATAGCAATTAGAGCTTTCTGAGTGTTAATGAAGCAAAAGTGTACCTAATAATTAGAGCTGTTTGAAACGTCAGACAGTGCAACCTGGTCGAAACGTCAGGCAATTCAAATGTAGTAATACGTATTTCATGATCGCGTTAATTCCCGTTTAAATACATAATTATATCATGGAACGCGAAAGTTTAAAAGTTAGTAGAGCTATTCAGTTAACTTCTGAACATACAAATTATTTTATTTTTATAATTGTTAAATTATTCCTACATGACAGCATTGTAATGTATTTGTTATGTCAAATGTGGCTTACGGAACCTTTTTCGGCAAACAATGAAAGTAGCTGTTGTAAAATGTTTATAAATTACTCCAATAATTATAAGAAAGGAATTGGAATGCTCGAGAACGTGGTCCTTCGAGCCGTGTAGTAGTAAATTTAAAGCGTTGACAATTTCGCCCTAGATCACGGACTAGGGCCGGCGACGTATATATGTACGCAAATCTTCAAATATTCTTTTTTAAGTGATTTTAATTATTATAGAAATATTCAAAATACATTAGATTTTCAAATAATTTATTAGTAAACAGTAAAACAATTATTTATCAAACTCTAATATTTAGTTAGTATATATAGTAATAGACACTGTTTTGTCTGTTTAAAGTCAAACTTATGATTCAAATACTCATTTAAAATAATAATATATTCAAATAATTGTGTAAATGTGTTTGTTGTTAATTATAATGTCTGGTATAATATTTTAGTTTATATTATAGAGCATCCACATATTACACGTGTATTTATAACGATTAATGTATCCAGATCTTACACGAGTGTTATTAGTATTATGTCGTAATACTTTGAGATAACTTTGCACTTCGATACATGAGACGACCACCATCTTAGTCTACTCGTGACCATGGCTGCTGAAAAGCAAATGAAACGTCGGGATCAGTGTAAATAGTAAAATAACACCAAATAAATCGCGATAGAATCCGTTAAAAATAGTTTTATTTCAAAATCGTAAGAATTTTAACTACGAAATGAAAGAAATTATATTTGAGAAATACATGTTTCACGTAAACGTACCTAGCCTAACTATGTTAAAAGGTATTTTGATGAGTGCTCTGAATAAATTATAATTTATTAGCTAAATATGAATTTTATTTGATTATATTATTGAAATGTTATTTTCATTTGTATAAAAACTATATTTAATTGTTTACGGAAAAGGTTTACGTCTGAAAATCATAAATTTTGGGGTGACTGACAGATCATCAATAATCGATTCCTCAGCTCCTAGACCGCCTAGAAACATGAAATTTTGGTACAAGGCTAGGATTTAGCAAAATGATCCCGCACCTCCTTTTTTTTTGTACGTCTGGAAACCCCCTCGGGCCCTCACCCCACCGGGGTTTTTGGTAGGGTGATGTGTCGGAATCGAACCGACTAAAACCACACGGTGTGCCGTACTGCGTAACAGCTTTTATTAAGACATCGGCTCTAACCTGATTCTGCATCCAGAATTGGCTCCAGATAAGGGAACTCTTTAACGGTCAACCATAAAAACACCAAACTTAATATAAGCATTGAATTATGATAGTCTGTTCTAAAGTTCACTATGACTTGGTTAGACCTGAAACTCCTTAATGCTCAAAAGTACAGACACGAAACTTTATATTGAACTAGCAACCCGCCCCTGCTTCGCACGGGTACAAATTATACACCTAAACGAAGGTTAAATGAATTAGTCTATTAGTGAAAACCGCATGAAAATCCGTTCAGCAGTTTTTCAGTTTATCGCGAACAGACTCAGCGGGGGACTTTGTTTTATAATATGTAGTGATTATAACAAGACTTAAAATTATATCTATCTACGCTTCCCTACCTACTTATACATAATGTCATAGTTAAGCACGTTGATAGAAAGTAAGTCGGTTTTAATAAACAGTGGATATAACAACAAATATTTAATACAGAACTGTTTAATTGACAGAACATTTAGTCTCTTTCACGCCTATTATGAAGAAGAATCCCATAATGCATATCGTTTTCATATAACTGTATAGGTTGAAGCGGCGCGCGCCAGTAAAGCTCCCAGACGGCATGATTTTTCCGTCATCTTCAGACTTCGACGATCGTCGTAATATTTCAGCAAATTTATGTAATATACAAAATCCTAATGAATTATTAACCCAGTCAAGGAACTAAAATACCTACATTTTGGATTACCACGCATCAAAAGTAAAAAATTGAGCTGATTAAGAATTTCGAAACCCGCAGTATGGTAAACGCCCGCTTGGGGCGTCTTTTTTTAACAATTTAATAAAAAAAAATACTTTTTTACATTTCGTGTGATATCTCGTTTCCAGTAAGTACCTACGTTTTTCGTCATATGTGCCCAAAGCATTTTTGTTCTTCATTAAATTACCTACAAAATGAGACCTGTTCAAAGTCAGTGAGTGAGTGCTTTTGTTTAAGAGCAAATGAAGGTCAAAGTTAAAAAAGCGTTTTTTCAACATTTAATAACTTTGAAAGGAATGTACGTAGAAGTCTAAAATTGTAGCTTGTAATGATACTAAAAAGTGCTATAAATTTCAGCGAGATCGGTTTTCAACTTTTTAAATTATTAACGATCATTAAATTTTTTATCCTTAATTGCAAAATGTGCCATTTTTTTTTCTAAACAATTAAAACTGGTCACAACAGCTTAGAAAATTAAAAAAACCATTTAAGTTTATGATCCCGTTGGAATTTTTAAGAAATGATATTTTGAGGTACCTATACCTTCTTATATTCGAAGTTGGTGAAAACCGTAATCGTACGGTACTTTAAAGTTAATCACGTTCAGGCACCCGGCGGGAGATTACGTATCTTGTATTACTGTAGTAAATACGCAGCGATACAGTAAAACGAATTCCTAACTTCACTTGTGTACTTATTTGTTCATTTCATCAATCAACTCAGAATAGTCACTGCAGCAGTATTATTATCGCAGGACTCTCAAAAATAAATTCCCGTAGGAATTTTGGGAAGTACCTCGGCGTATGCGCTTACTTACTTGATATAAGTATAGAATTTGTGCAAATAACGCTACCTCGAATATAAACCGACAAGCGACATCTACCGACATCGTGAGTAAAGAAAATTATACGTTTAACATCGCTTATTCACGGTATCGATAGAGGTCGCTAATGAAGATGAGACGGAAATGATAAGCGCTCTGCCAATCTAAACTTTATTTTATGCTAGATTTTAGGAAAGAAAGATAACAAAATAAATAAGGCTATTAAAGTAATCAACAACAATAACAACGTTGTGTTTGTTTATAAATTCAGTTGCATATTTTTTTTATTTTATTTTTACGGCTACGAGTTGCTGTGGCTAAGTAATTTGCAATAAAAAAATATTGTGACCATAAATTAGATGTAATAATGTAGAATGTAGAACATAAAACCATAGATAAGTTATATAGAGATATTGTGGATATTCTTCAAAAGGGTGCAATAGCTAGTTATAAATTATAATAAGGGGATTAAATATAAAAAATGTTATAAGACAGGATGGAATAAATATGTAAAGTCTGCACACGGGCAGGCTCGTTTGGATTTTCAAAATTGGACTATAGCTACCAAAATGCGGTTTACTATATGAAAAAATGGTTGCAATTCGTAACATTTTTAAGAGTAAACTAAAATGGCGCCAGAATAATAAAGACCAAATAAAAATGAACTTGATTGCAAGTTATTATAAAGCAAAAAACTTTTGTGGTTTCTGGAAATGTACAAACAGCCTTAATCCAAAGTTGAGCCTGCCTGTGAGTGTAAATGGTGGAAGTGACCCTAAAGAAATCGCAAATTTGTTTAGCAGCTCCTTTAGGATTGAGTCTCCCCTCGGTCCGTCAGACGGATTCGAGGTTGTGGGGGGGTTCGGAGATGGGCTCACAAGGTTTACAGTCAAGGAAATTCGTAATGCTATGTCACACGACATCGTGTGTACTCCTTCCACGCAGCTCCCCACTGCGCTTCCCCCACGCACTGAAGCCTATAAATACCGCGGCGCGCAAGGACTAGCTCTCTTGCTCCAGTGCTCCAGTTCACGAAGTTAAGTACTCCTGCAGTCACCAGACAACGACCAAGAACTCTTGCCTCCTGGACCTTACGTCCCTGAGAACTAATGTAATTGCTGAGTAATTATTCATATCTGTACTTCGTAAATTTAACCTCAATATAGATTGTAAAAGTGTTCCACGTGTGTAATTTCTCTTTCAACTTAACTCCAACCCTTACGGGAAACCACGTGAATCCCACGTGTCCACCGACAACGTTACAGCTATAAAACGTATGAAGGAAGGAAAGTCACCGGGTCATGATAGTTTGACTATAGAACATAATTATAAAGTATGAAGGGAAGCACTTACCGGGAGTCATAACAATGCTATTTAATTTATGCACTTGTCACTCGCATCTTCCAGCTGATTTAATAAAGACTATTGTTGTACCTATAGTAAAGAATAAGACTGGAGATTCGAGTGACAAGAGTAACTACATACCTATTTCCTTGGCCACCATAATTGCAAAGGTACTGGACGGTCTGATTGATCAGCAGCTGGATACTCATGTAACTATACACGACGCCCAATTTGGGTTTAAACCACATTTGTCGACGGAAACAGCTATCCTCTGTCTCAAGCACACGGTTCAGTACTACACAACTAGGAAAACACCTGTGTATGCTTGCTTCCTGGATCTCTCCAAGGCTTTCGACCTGGTATCATACGACTGCCTGTGGAGGAAACTATTACAGGACACTAATTTGCATAGAGACCTGATTCAGTTGTTGAGATACTGGTATAACAACCAGTACAACTATGTAAAATGGTCTGGAGTCCTCTCGAATGCTTACAGGTTGGAATGTGGGGTGAGGCAAGGTGGACTTACTTCACCCAAGCTTTTTAACCTGCACGTAAACCAGCTGATATGTGGGCTCAGTAAAGCCAGTGTCGGATGTTCCATTGATGGGCAATGCGTTAATAAAATCAGTTACGCGGATGACATGGTTTTGCTGAGCCCATCTACCAGTGCTCTTAGGAAGCTCCTGTGTATATGTGAGGATTATGCAAGGCTCATGGTCTCAGGTACAACGTGACTAAGAGTGAGGTATTGGTATTTAAGGCCGGTAACAAATGTTATGATACAGTCCCAACAGTCACCTTAGAGGGCGCTCCGCTTAATAAAGTTACGCGTTTCAAGTACCTGGGACACTGGGTCACAAATGATCTGTCCGACGACATGGACTTAGAAAGAGAATGTAGGGCGTTGTCAGTGAGGTGTAACATGTTGGCTCGTAGGTTCGCGCGATGTACAGAAGACGTAAATGTAACGTTGTTTAGAGCGTACTGCCAGTCACTGTACACGTGCGCCTTATGGGTCACTTACACTCAACGCTCGTACAATGCTCTGCGTATCCAATACAATAACGCCTTCCGGATAATGTTGGGGCTACCGCGCTTTTGCAGCGCGTCGGGGATGTTCGCGGCGAGAGCTGTGCCTGACTTTCATGCAATAATTCGATCTCGAATAGCATCCCTGATGCGGCGAGTGCGCGATGGCTCCAACACCCTGGTAGCTACTGTTGCGGACAGGACGGATAGTCCTATTATGTGGCATTGGATGACGATATACAAAAAAAAACTAAGATCGAACAAATAAAAATTTTGATCGGACAATGACGAACAGTTAACGAACAATTGAAATAACAAAAAAAATTAAAGAAACGACTTCTCCCCGCCAACTTGAGGGTAATTTTTTATTTTATTTAAAAAAAAACTCAGATCGAACAAATAAAAATTTTGACCGAACAATGAAGAACAGTTAACAAACAGTTGAAAGAGCAAAAAAAAAATTTCAAAAACTACTTCTCCCCGCCAACATGAGGGTAATTTTTTATTTTATTAAAAAAAAACTAAGATCGAACAAATAAAAATTTTGATCGAACAATGAAGAACAGTTAACAAGCAGTTAAAAGAGCAAAAAAAATGTCAAAAAACTACTTCTCCCCGCCAACTTGAGGGTATTTTTTTATTTTATTTAAAAAAAAAACTAAGATCGAACAAGTAAAAATTTTGATCGAACAATGACGAACAGTTAACGAACAGTTGAAATACCAAAAAAAAAGGTTAAAAAACGACTTCTCCCCGCCTACTTGAGGGTAATTTTTTATTTTTCAAAAAAAAGTAAGATCGAACAAATATAAATTTTGATCGAACAGTTAAGAACAGTTAACGAACAGTTGAAAGAGCAAAAAAAAATGTAAAAAAAAGATTTCGCCCCGCCAACTTAAGACAGCCGTTTTTAATGTAATATTTGAATGGGTATTACAGGTATTACAGGTATTACCTGTGATGTCTTCATTCCCGTTAACATAATTATTAGATTTTCGTAAGCAGATCAATAGAAATAATTACTAATTAATGTTATGAGCCACAAAATTAAAGAAACTTCAACCATCCACAAATAAATCCAAAATCCAATAATTGCTGTTTTAAAACTTTTTAACCAACTTCAAAAAAGGAGGAGGTTCTCAATTCGACTGGTTTTTTTTTATGTTTGTTACCTCAGAACTTTCGACTGGGTGAACCGATTTTGATGATTCTTTTTTTATTTGAAAGCTGGTGCTTCCCGTGTAGTCCCATTTTAATATGGTCCAGTTCTGACAATGGCATCCATGAGAAACCATATCTAAGTCTTTTATGGAATAGTTTTTTTTTGAAAGAATTATTTGATTAATGCTTATTTACTATCATGCACATTAGTGCTTCTGATTTCTCGATTTTTGGAAAATTACCGCGGCACCCTATCATATGATTCTCCATCCTAAAATAAAATGAGAGTTTCTTGCCTGTTCTTTTGCATAGGATCTATGTACCTATTGGCAACTAGCTTCACTACTTTTTTTTTTTTTTCATTTATTTATCAAATAATCAAATCCAATTTTGTATACATAGCATTTGTAAACCACTAAAGTTTGTAGTAAATGCTACAAGTAGTCTACATTATGTACTTAAAAATAATGACAGTGCAGGTGTTAATTGGTAAACATTAAGCATACAGGTAACTACGGGCTTTCGATGTTCTGGAGAAAGTGAGACTTTAGTTTAAATCTAATGTTACTTGGAGTAATTGTTGGAGGGTAGTTTGTTTATTAGTCGAGGAACTAAATACAACGATGTGCGTTCGCCATATGTGTTGTTAGCGCGAACCGTGCAAAGCCGGTTTCGAGCGACCGCCCGCGTGTATACAGAATGTTGAATTGCATTTTCGTTTAAGTTGTACTTAAAAAATTGTTCTTTTAGAAGCATATATTTAATTTGTGTATAAATCGGCAGTATATTACAGTGTTTAAGTAATCCCTGTTCGTCGTTTTGAAGTTGGTCTTTAATTTTCTTTGATAAAATATTTTTCAAAATTTTTAATTGCAGTTTATATATTTGGTCTAAATAAGATTTGTATCTGCGACCGTAGCTACTTAGTCCGTACTGAATATGTGATTCGACTAGCGAGTTGTATAGCATAAGTTTTACTTTAAAAGGTATGCGGTTTTTTAAAATAATTATGTTTGCTAAAAAGTGTCTTAACTTGTCACAGACACGCTCAATATGTCTACTCCAGCTAAATTTATTATCAATGTCCAGTCCGAGATATTTTTGTGATTCTACCGCCTCTATTTGAGGACAATTGCAAGTCAGGTTGTTCGTGTCATGTAAACAATTGTGATTGTGTGCAATTATGCTTTTAGGAGGTATGTTTTTTATGTATGGCGATTTTATTATTAATAGTTTTGTCTTGTTTGCGTTTAGTACTAAGCCAGCATCATGGCACCATCTCAATAAAGAGTTTAAGTCAGACTGCAGACGATTACTAGCTTTTAGTGGGTCCCTATCAGCAATTACCAGGCATATATCGTCAGCGAACTGATAGCATGTGCAGTGTTGGATGCAATCGCTCATGTCATTTACGTATGACAGGAAATGAAGGGGTCCTAAGACTGACCCTTGTGCCGTGCCCTCTGTGACATCAATTTCTTGACTTAATGAATTGCCAATCTTGACGGCAAACTTTCGGTTTTGTAGATAGTTTTCGCACCAGTTGAGCAGTGGGCCACGTATCCCACAACGATTCAGTTTATGAATTAATTGTTTATGTTTTAGTGTATCAAAGGCACGTGAGAAGTCGATAAACATGATAATTACAACTTTTTTTTAGTTAAGGTGTTCGTTAACTTCGTCAGTAAATTTTAATAATAGGTCCGATGTACCTTTACCAGTTTGAAAACCAAATTGGTTGGGGTAGATAACTTCGTGTTTCCTGTAAAATGTATGTATTTGTTGACACACATATTTTTCAACGATTTTATCAACGGAGGAGAGTAGTGTAATAGGGCGATAGTTAGCGTAATCGTCTCGTTTGCCTTCCTTATAAATTGGTCTTACACATCCTAGTTTCAGCTCATCGGGATAGACTCCAGAGGTCACACTACTATTAATTAGGTTGGCAATAGCTTTTGATATATTAGGCCCTATCAATTGCCTTATTTGAATTTAATTAATTTATTATTTTATACATTTTATCAGATGAAGCTTTTTTAAAGTATAACGTGGAATTCAGGGGTTTACAATAAGATTTCGGGTCTGATATATTGATCGTGCAGTTTGGAATTATATCTTTAACGGATTTGTTGAATCCGGTCGCAAAATTATCTGCAATCGTTTTAGTGGTTAGATCCTGTGCATCGAAAGCTTTGGCAATTGCTGCATCAATTGATAGCGTCACACATCCCAGCATTTGATTGATAATTCTGTACACTTTTTTGATATTTTTAAAGTTTTTATTAATTTCATTAATGTAATACGCGTTCCTCCTTTTTTTCTAAAATTTTATGTAATTTGTTACGGGTTTTATTGTACTCTAATCTTAATTGAAGGTCGTTGGAACTTTTTTTCCATAGGTTAAATAATGTAACCCGTTTGATACAAAGGCGGTTGATATTTTCATCGATCCAAGGCAATCTTGGTTTATAGACATTACTGCATTTTTTGTGATAAGTTTTATTGGAACTCGCAATATTAATAACATTTTGAAATGAATTTAGTATGAAGCTATAAATATCATTAGGATTATCCATATCTCTTGTTGAAACCCAATTTACTTTATTTAATTCGTCTTTCACAATTCTATAATTTACAGTTGTTTTCGTAACAACCTGTACACACTCGGTAGACGCGTCGTCAATGCAAGTAAAGATAATCGCTCGATGGTCCGCCAGTACGACGTCTAACACAGCCGAGAACGGAGCTAATGTGGGGAACCGTGCAAAAATGTGATCAATACACGATTTAGTGATAACGTTTGATTTTGTTTCAATCCGGGTGAAATCAGAGATTCCACACATTAATCCGTGCTAAGTGTTTGTAGATGTAAATCTTTGTTTGATGATTTGGATTTCAGATCAATATTTGTGTACGGACTTAGTCGGACCGATTCCAACACCTGACAATTCAAAAATACCTATAATTGGATTAATTGAAATAAATGATTTTGATGGTAACTGGATGGTATATGAACTTGTAATTTTTTTGTTGAAAAGTATTTAGAGGAGCTTTCAAAAGCCTTCGTACGGACATTTCAACTGTGAATCCGACCAACTGATTCCGATAAGTATATTGACTTATTTTAAAGCAAAATAGCGTGCAGAGTCTTTCTTTAGGCAATCCGCTCCCCTACTCCTCTCCTGCTCCTAGGAGTCGAGGTTAATCGAATCTGATTTGGAACAGGTATAGCATGAGCATTGCAGTTATTCAAAAAACAAAAAAAAAACGAACATATGCGAGTTCGACTCAAACAAACTGAATGTATGTAGATAATTCGTTCACCTTGGGAATCGATTGCCGGTTTTTTTTCGAAAAACAAACATAATTTTGCAGTTCTGAAAATACTCTTCCATACAACGATATACAATGGGAGGTCAAAGTTTGTGGAATGATAGGGAAGAAGGATAAAATTAAATATTAAACTATTTTTCCTTTTCAATATAATTCTCCCTATAACTAATAAATTCTCGTATCTGTCATACTTATAACAGTTATAACTTATTGATACCACCGAAAAATGTACATAAACAGAAAGGAACATATTTCTAGCGTGACGGTCACGCGAGTTCAGTGCTTTTCCCTCATACCAAAAGAGCCCAACGTGCCTAAAAATTTGTTCACTTCAAAACAGGGCGTTAAAATATGCCGAAAACGCCGACTTGACTTCAGCATCGTCGTTAATTTTTTACCACGCAGCTCTCTTCATCTTTGGATATTACTAATAGTCCCTGGGGGCCAGGTCTGGACTGTAGGGTGTGTAGTGCAGTGTTCAAAACCGCATCGGTGAATGGCAGCCGCCTCAACATGGCTTGTGTGAGTGTAGGTACACGTTTTATCAGATACCCTCTTCTTTTTTTCTTAGGAAACTTTAATTAACTGCCTTTAATTAATTATTACAATATCTGCATAAGTTACAGATTTTATTACTTAACTCACCGATCCCCGTAATTTCACTTGCTGTTATGGTCACTGCTCCACTCGTAAAGGTCGTAGCATGATGTTAATCACGATCCGACTGTTAGTTTCAGAGATTAGCGCGTATAAACAAACAAATAAACAACTCCTCAGCTTGATTATATTAGTACAGATGGCTGTTTGAAATCAACACCGAATACTAATTTAATGATATAGCAATTAGTGCTTTCTGAATGTTAATGAAGCAAAAGTGTACCTAATAATTAGAGCTGTTTGAAACGTCAGACAGTGCAACCTGGTCGAAACGTCAGGCAATTCAAATGTAGTAATACGTATTTCATGATCGCGTTAATTCCCGTTTAAATACATAATTATATTATGGAACGCGAAAGTTTAAAAGTTAGTAGAGCTATTCAGTTAACTTCTGAACATACAAATTATTTTATTTTTATAATTGTTAAATTATTCCTACATGACAGCATTGTAATATATTTGTTATGTCAAATGTGGCTTACGGAACCTTTTTCGGCAAACAATGAAAGTAGCTGCTGTAAAATGTTTATAAATTACTCCAATAATTATAAGAAAGGAATTGGAATGCTCGAGAACGTGGTCCTTCGAGCCGTATAGTAGTAAATTTAAAGCGTTGACAATTTCGCCCTAGATCACGGACTAGGGCCGGCGACGTATATATGGGCGCAAATCTTCAAATATTCTTTTTTAAGTGATTTTAATTATTATAGAAATATTCAAAATACATTAGATTTTCAAATAATTTATTAGTAAACAGTAAAACAATTATTTATCAAACTCTAATATTTTTTATGTTTAAAGTCAAACTTATGATTCAAATACTCATTTAAAATAATAATATATTCAAATAATTGTGTAAATGTGTTTGTTGTTAATTATAATGTCTGGTATAATATTTTAGTTTATATTATAGAGCATCCACATATTACACGTGTATTTATAACGATTAATGTATCCAGATCTTACACGAGTGTTTTTAGTATTATGTCGTAATACTTTGAGATAACTTTGCACTTCGATACATGAGAGGACCACCATCTTAGTCTACCCGTGACCATGGCTGCTGAAAAGCAAATGAAACGTCGGGATCAGTGTAAATAGAAAAATAACACCAAATAAATCGCGATAGAATCCGTTAAAAATAGTTTTATTTCAAAATCGTAAGAATTTTAACTACGAAATGAAAGAAATTATATTTGAGAAATACATGTTTCTCGTAAACGTACCTAGCAATTAGTATGCTAACTATGTTAAAAAGTATTTTGATGAGTGCTCTGAATAAATTATAATTTATTAGCTAAATATGAATTTTATTTGATTATATTATTGAAATGTTATTTTCATTTGTATAAAAACTATATTTAATTGTTTACGGAAAAGGTTTACGTCTGAAAATCATAAATTTTGGGGTGACTGACAGATCATCAATAATCGATTCCTCAGCTCCTAGACCGCCTAGAAACATGAAATTTTGGTACAAGGCTAGGATTTAGCAAAATGATCCCGCACCTCCTTTTTTTTTGTACGTCTGGAAACCCCCTCGGGCCCTCACCCCACCGGGGTTTTTGGTAGGGTGGTGTGTCGGAATCGAACCGACTAAAACCACACGGTGTGCCGTACTGCGTAACAGCTTTTATTAAGACATCGGCTCCAACCTGATTCTGCATCCAGAATTGGCTCCAGATGAGGGAACTCTTTAATGGTCAACCATACAAACACCAAACCTAATATAAGCATTGAATTATGATAGTCTGTTCTGAAGTTCACTATGACTTGGTTAGACCTGAAACTCCTTAATGATCAAAAGTACAGACACGAAACTTTATATTGAACTAGCAACCCGCCCCGGCTTCGCACGGGTACAAATTATACACCTAAACCTTCCTCATGAATTATTCCATTAGGGAAAACCGCATGAAAATCCGTTCAGCAGTTTTTCAGTTTATAGCGAACAGACAGACAGACGCGGCGGGGGACTTTGTTTTATAATATGTAGTGATTATAACAAGACTTAAAATTATATCTATCTACGCTTCCCTACCTACTTATACATAATATCATAGTTAAACACTTTGATAGAAAGTAAGTCGGTTTTAATAAACAGTGGATATAAAAACAAATATTTTATACAGAACTGTTTAATTGACAGAACATTTAGTCTCTTTCACGCCTATTAAGAAGAAGAATCCCATAATGCATATCGTTTTCATATAACTGTATAGGTTGAAGCGGCGCGCGCCAGTAAAGCTCCCAGACGGCATGATTTTTCCGTCATCTTCAGACTTCGACGATCGTCGTAATATTTCAGCAAATTTATGTAATATACAAAATCCTAATGAATTATTAACCCAGTCAAGGAACTAAAATACCTACATTTTGGATTACCACGCATCAAAAGTAAAAAAATGCGCTGATTAAGAATTTCTATACCCGCAATCTGGACAAGCGGGCGTCTTTTTTTAACAATTTAATAAAAAAAAAAATACTTTTTTTACATTTCGTGTGATATCTCGTTTCCAATAAGTACCTACGTTTTTCGTCATATGTGCCCAAAGCATTTCTGTTCTCCATTAAATTACCTACAAAATGAGACCTGTTCCAAGTCAGTGAGTGCTTTTGTTTAAGAGCAAATGAAGGTCAAAGTTAAAAAAAAAAATTTTTTTCAACATTTAATAACTTTGAAAGGAATGTACGTAGAAGTCTGAAATTGTAGCTTGTAATGATACTAAAAAGTGCTATAAATTTCAGCGAGATCGGTTTTCAACTTTTTAAATTATTAACTATCATTAATTTTTTTCATCCTTAATTGGAAAATGTGCCATTTTATTTTTTCTAAACAACTAAAACTGGTCAGAACAGCTTAGAAAATTAAAAAAACCATTTAAGTTTATGATCCCGTTGGAATTTTTAAGAAATATTTTAACCAATTTTTATAACGATATTTTGAGGTATACCTTCTTATATTCGAAGTCGGTAAAAACCGTAATCGTACGGTACTTTAAAGTTAATCACACAGAGTACATTTATATATATGAAATCTCTTGGTTAATCACGTTCAGGCACCCGGCGGGAGACTACGTATCTTGTATTACTGTAGTAAATACGCAGCGATACAGTAAAACGAATTCCTAACTTCACTTGTGTACTTATTTTTTCATTCCATAAATCATCTCAGAATAGTCACTGCAGTAGTATTATTATCGCAGGACTCTCAAAAATAAATTTCCGTAGGCATTTTACCAAGCATTTTGTGTATAAGTATACTTACTTGATATAAGTACAGAATTTGTACAAATAACGCTACCTCGAATATAAACCGGCAAGCGACATCTACCGACATCGTGAGTAAAGAAAATTATACGTTTAACATCGCTTATTCACGGTATCGATAGAGGTCGCTAATGAAGATGAGACGGAAATGATAAGCGCTCTGCCAATCTAAACTTTATTTTATGCTAGATTTTAGGAAAGAAAGATAACAAAATAAATAAGGCTATTAAAGTAATCAACAACAATAACAACGTTGTGGATGTTTATAGTTTCAGTTGCATATGACGGGCGGCGCCGCCACTTGTTTTTAAAGCAGCACGTGGCAACAGGCAACCCCCACCACTAAAACCCTATAAAAGGCAGCGCTCGACAAAGTGGAGATTCATTCATTCGTTCGACAGCAGTCGCCAGGTGCACATGTTGCATCGTAGTTATAATAAATTGTTCTAATAGTGTAAGTGTGTGGTAATTGTGTAAGTTTATAATAATCAAACTTTATTACTGGGAATAAACTATGTGCTTCGGAAGTTTGCTGTTTTTTTATAAAGAAAATCTTAGCCTCTACTCCTATCCATATATTATTTATTTTATTTATACGGCTACGAGTTGCTGTGGCTAAGTAATTTGCAAAATAAAAAAATATTGTAACCATAAATTGAGATAAACACTATCCTATCCCTCAAGTTGAAGCCAAATATTTACAAAATTTCATTAAAATCGGTTCATTAATTTAGGAGTTGATCGCAACTAGGGCTTGCAGTATTCGTTCAATTTTACTATTCGAATATTTTGAATAGTTAAAGAAATACTATTTGAATAGTTTTCTACGTGAGGAACAGCAGTCATTTAACTTGAATATTGCACTTGATTCGCACAATGCCACTTAGGTAGAATTTCAAAAGAAAAAATAAATATTTGTAAACATAATTTCTTAAAATATTTATTAGCGTAAGTCACTATCAACCTTAAGAGATAGACATTAATAATAAAAATAATAACAAATATTCCTCTCTTAAAACAATTAACAATTTATTTCCATTTACATAAATTAAATTCTTCTATTATTATTCATACACATTAAGTTAACATTTTAAAATTACAATAAAGCCAACTTCTTTTATCAAAGTAATGATTCGGTCATTTGTTTATTCAGTTCTTTGAGTTAATAAAATTATGAACTAAAAAATCTGACTTCTAGATTTTAAAATATGAAAAAGGAAGAAATACTTTACAATTGAAAAGCAAATTGTATCAAAAAGTTATTACTCAATGATTCTTGCTTTGATAATATGACCTGAGAAATGAAAGGCAGTCTAGAGTGTCATTATTTAAGGCACTACGAAGGTAGCTGCATGTCATCCTACATGATGAAAACACTCCTTCAGATTCTACGCTTGTTTTTTTTTTTTTATGGTATAGGGGGCAAACGAGCAGACGGGTCACCTGATTTTAAATGACTACCGCCGCCCATGGGCACCTGCAACTCGAAAGTCACAAGTGCGTTACCGCCCTTTAAGGTGGGAGTAGGAGAAGAGAGGGTGGGAGGGGGGAAGAGTGGGAGAAGGGAAGGACGGGAATAGGGGAGAGGGAAGGGTTAGGGCCTCCGGTAACCTCACTCACGCGGCGAAATGCAATGCAAGCATTGCTTCACGGTCGGTTTTCTGTGAGGCCGTGGTAACGAGCGGAGTCGAGCCGGCCCATACGTGCCGAAGCATGGCTCTTCCACATTGTTGGAGGAATCGTTAACAAAACATCATTAAATGTAAATTTTTTGAACGTCCAGCTTCATAAGATGCCATCTCTACACGCATAGAGTGGTCTACACGTATTGCCATTTCTAAATCTTCGTTAGATCTAAATGTAAATGAATAGTCTGTTGCGGAGAGTTGTTAGTGTTGCCAGAAGTGATAATTAAATATATATTTCTTTTTTGTTATTCCTGTCATGTTTTAAAATATTATTATTATAAATTAGTTCTTCATTCAACCGCACATTTTCGATAAATTTGTGCGTTTATTCTGTTAGCGAACAGCCTATTCTGGTTGAAATGTGAGGTGCTATGTTTTTTATGTAATGTATGAATGTAATACCTTCGAATGTCTTAATAATTATTAGATTTTCGTAAGCAGATCAATACAAATAATTACTAATTAATGTTCTGAGCCGCAAAATTAAAGATACTTCAACCATCCACAAAAAATCCAAAATCCAATAATTGCTTTAATCGATTTTTATGTTTGTTACCTCAGAACTCTCGACTGGGTGAACCGATTTTGATGATTCTTGTGTGGTCTTCCGTGTGGTCCCATTTTAATTTGATCCAGTTCTGACAATGGCATCCATGAGAAAACCACATATAAGTCTTTTGTGGAATAGTTTTTTTTGTTAAAGTCGGTTTTTTTTAAAGAATTATTTGATTAATGCTTATTTACTATCATGCACATTAGTGCTTCTGATTTCTCGATTTTTGGAAAATTACCGCGATAGTAAAATAAAATGAGAGTTTCTTGCCTGTTCTTTTGCATAGGATCTATGTACCTATTGGCAACTAGCTTCACTACTGACTTAGTCTGAACGATTCCAACACCTGACAATTCAAAAATACCTATAATTGGATTAATTGAAATAAATGATTTTGATGGTAATAATATGAACTTGTAATTTTTTTGTTGAAAAGTATTTAGAGGAGCAAAAGCTTTTCAAAACCTTCGTACGGACATTTCAACTATGAATCCGATCAATTGATCCCGATGAGTACCTATATTAGCTTATTTTAAAGCAAAATAGAATGCAGAGTCTTTCTTTAGACAATCCCCTCCCCTACGTACTCTCCTGGTCCTAGGAGTCGAGGTTAATCGAATCTGATTTGGATCAGGTATAGCATGAGCATTGCAGTTATATAAAAAACAAAAAAAAACGAACAAATGCAAGTCCGACTCAAACAAACTGAATGTATGTAGATAATTCGTTCACCTTGGGAATCGATTGCCGGTTTTTTTCCGAAAAACAAACATAATTTTGCAGTTCTGAAAATACTCTTCCATACAACGATATACAATGGGAGGTCAAAGTTTGTGGAATGATAGGGAAGAAGGATAAAATTAAACATTAAACTATTTTTCCTTGTCAATATAATTCTCCCTATCAATATATATAAAAATCAATGCCACTTTTCGTTGTAATTTTATAACTCAAGAACGGGCTCACCTATCCAAACCAAATATTTAGGCTTTGTTCGGACTATTTAGTAGATGGTTTATGTGAAGTTTGCACAAAATCGGTCGAGCGGCTCTTCATTTAAAATTTACAAACGCGGACGAAGTGGGGTCAGCTAGTAACTCTAATAAAAATTCTCGTACCTGTCGTATGATACCTGTCATACAACTTATTGATACCACCGAAAAATGTCAGTCGTAGGACTGCACGTCAGAACTGAAAACACACATCTGTACATATACAGAAAGGAACATTTTCCTTGCGTGACGGTCACGCTAGTTCAGTGCTTTTCCCTCATACCAAAAGAGCCCAACGTGCATAAAAATTTGTTCACTTCAAAACAGGGCGTCAAAATATGCCGAAAACGCCGACTTGACTTCAGCATCGTCGTTAATTTTTTACCACGCAGCTCTCTTCTTCTTTGGATATAACTAATAGTCCCTGGGGGCCAGGTCTGGACTGTAGGGTGTCTGGTGCAGTGTTCAAAACCGCATCGGTGAATGGAAGCCGCCTCAACATGGCTTGTGTGTGTGTAGGTACACGTTTTGTCAGATACCCTCTTCTTTTTTATAGGAAACTTTAATTAACTGCCTTTAATTAATTATTACAATACATATCTGCATAAGTTACAGATTTTAGTACTTTACTCGCCGATCCCCGTAATTTCACTTGCTGTTATGGTCACTGCTCCACTCGTAAAGGTCGTAGCGTGATATTAATCTGGCTATCATACAAAAATAGATTTTTTCGATTCCGACTGTTAGTTCCAGAGATTACCGCGTATAAACAAACAAATAAACAACTCCTCAGCTTGATTATATTAGTACAGATGGCTGTTTGAAATCAACATCAAATACTAATTTATTGATATAGCAATTAGAGCTTTCTGAATGTTAATGAATCAAAAGTGTAATAATTAGAGCTGTTTGAAACGTCAGACAGTGCAACCTGGTCGAAACGTCAGGCAATTCAAATGTAGTAATACCTATTTCATGATTACGTCCATTCCCGTACATATACATAATTATATCATGGAACGCGAAAGTTTAAAAGTTAGTATTAATATTTGTAAGAATAATTGTTTCATTATTCTTACATGACAAAACTGTAATATATTTGTTATGTCAAATGTGGCTTACGAAACCTTTTTCGGCAACTATTGAAAGTAGCTGCTGTAAAATGTTTATAAACTACTCGAATAATTATAAGAAAGGAAATTTAAGGTTCGAGTAACGTGGTCCTTCGAGCCGGATAGTAATAAATTTAAAGCGTTAACCAAAGGGCATTGAAAGACAATTTCGCTCTAGATCACGGACTAGGGCCGGCGCCGTATACGTCATAACGATTATACTTTGTCAAATTTAGGATGATAATTTTGACAGCTCACGATAGGGATGAGGGTAGTGTATAATCGTTATTAAACCTATTCGATTTTTGATTGTTATTATCATACACTTTAGAATCGATAGTGCATGGTTATGCTGTATGGTCGATTATAAATTTATAATACAAAACGAACAGTCTTTTCTATTTAATAAAAAATAATAATATCACTTTAAACGCTGACAGAAATAAAATGAAACTAGAAATAAGAAATTTCTTCAGTCATCATCATTTTGCAATAAAGTCGATATTGGTGTCAATTCTCTTGTATTTTTCTCTTAACTATAATTGACAAAATTTTCTTCATACAAGATGTAAACCTTGTGTCCTTCGAAACAAGGTCTTATTTCAAATATAAACAAGTAGGTAACATGCGTCGCTATCGAAATAAGCAATTTATTTGTCGACTAAAGTCTGACACGCTTAAATAAACTTTAATACCACGTAGCGAGAGCTGCTATCCGTTGAATGCCATCTCTTTTGCTCTGTGTTTTTAGTAAGCGTCTTCGTAGGTGTCGATTAAAATAACGTCATCTTAGTTCGTTTTGAATAAGTTTTTATACGGCAATTATACGGCATTTGAATAAATGAGGACTCTCGCTGCGTGGAAATAAAGTTGAGTATACGTTGACAGGTTTTAGTGAAATTTATTGGCGCTGAGAAATTGATGCCAGTAACAAATAGACCTTGTTGCGAAGAAAACAAGGTTCATTTCATATGAAGAAATTAAGTTAGGTTTTAGTTTAGTGAGTCTGACAATAGAATCGACACCATTATCTTAGTCGTAAATGGTGGAGATATGTTATGTTTGGCTACATGGCCTAAAAATAATAATAAAACTTAAGAACCTATTTAATAAGCGTAGGTACTTGGTATAATAAAAAAAAAACCAAACAAACCTTTGACATGAGCCTAAATCCGTTTGATGGCAGTGTAATGACAATGATACGGTAACAATCTAAAGATTACACCTACGTATGTTTTACTTTTATTGTTTTACGAAATTATTTACTTACTATAAATACGATGATTTTCGATAGTCTAGTTGTTCGTTACGCGTGGGACTTCACTAAGTGGGCAATTCAATGAAGTATGACATTATCTCTTGTAAATTTTACCGACAACAAAATAAATACAAAACTTGGTAGGCGTGAGCTGTAAAAATTATCATCCTAAATTAGACAAAGAATAGTTATTAAATAAAACAAGATTTCCATAAAACATTATATTTCAGTGCACACAGGAATAACTGCCGACTACCACATCTAGTAAGGCAACTGACTCGAGTCTATCTCCATTTATTAACACTGACTTAATAAAAATAACTTTCATACATATAAAACAACACATTAAGTTGTGATAGAATGTCAAGAAACATCATCGAGGAGTTGTTTAAAACATAAGAAATAATAATATTGTGATGTTTTAAGAGGTTCGTATTTATAAATAACAATACACAATAAAACTAATAACAAGATTTACAATTACAAAATAAATAACATTCATTAATAAATTTATTAATGTCAACATTAAGATTACATTACAAATACTGAGATTTAAATGCATTATGTGTGATATATTAATTATAATATTATTATTTATTTCTACGCAAGAAAATTACATGGTCCTTTTAAACTCGCGCATCAATTTTAAAATTATGTCATTTAAATAATATATTACAATTTAAAGTGACTGCCGAAAAACGATTCATTCATAGTAAGTACTTAACTACCAACTTGTACTCGAGAGTATTGGCAAAGGGCTATGATAATAATATATAAAAACCTGCTAAGTGCACAAACACATGTTCAACCTAAAGTTGGGTGCAACATGCAGATTCTGTCGAGAGGCAGAAGAAACTGCAATGCATATTGTAATTTCTTATGGCCCGAAGTGTCAACATAGAGTTGCACATCATGTAACCGCAGGAAATACAATGCATACACTGCTCATGAGATCTAGAGGTTCCTCGAAGCCATAAATCTGAGTAGTGAACTATGAAGTGAAGAGTGTGCGACCCACTACCAGAAATGGTCGAAGTAGCGCTAGGCTATCAAACCTATAAAAATAATTACTATTAATTTTCGTAGTAAAAAGTACATCCTAGTTGAAAAAGTCAGTTTTAATAAACAGCAGATATAACAATAAACATAAAAAAACGGTTCAATCGACAGATCATTTCGTCTCTTTCACACCTATTACGCAAGACAAGGACGTCACAATCTGAACCGATTAAAATACTCCCGACGAATTGTATTAAGGAACTACAGTTATATTAATGTGATACTATTCTGCATACCCTGCTTGTGCGAAGCTTGAATATTAAATAGGTAAAATCCATTATTATAAGTTCTAGGACTATAGGAATGTCTGAAATTCTAACAGTGTGCTATTACTACTAAAGAAATAGATAAAATGCCTTTGTGGTGTATTAAATCTATATTTTTAGGTACATAAGTATTTAAATACAACATGTTACATACCTAACCCACACTCTTAAACAAGTTTATTTAAATCAATTTTTATGTTAAAGTTAATTAAAGTGACCAAATAATGTGTACCAATTGCCACTGAACATTTGAAACATTTCTTACTAAACACAAAGTGTTATGTAACGTCTCGCTGCTTGTGATGTAACACGTTGTCTGATTATTGTATAATTATTGTATTGTTTGTATATCTTAGCATTACAGTGTCTCACTCAGCACAATAAATATGGATTAAAACAATCAAGAAAAATAAATTCTGTAATTGATTACAAATATGAATGTGAGAGGATTGCCAACAGATAAGGACGGAAAACTAATCATCAAAATGTTTAATTTGTTGAGGAATAAGAGTCCCTAAGAGAAATCTCAAAATCAGAACTTTCATTGCGAGATTTAGAATCATTAGTTACTTAGTAGTTCAACATATCTTCGGTAGATGGCACTGGGTACTTCGAAACACATTTTAAATATGTAACTCTAGGGTGATCGAATGAACCTATTCCTGACTTTTTTTACCTTTGTCTCAATATTTTTTTTTTATGTTGGCGGCAATCCTTCTGAAAATTAATGATAAAATTCTTTTAGGAACACATGTTCATTTAAAATAAAGTTTAAATAAATAAAATTAAATATAGGTACGTATTTCGGAGCACATAATAACTGACACATAATCCACTGGTTCTTAACAAGATATTAAATAAATAAAATAAATTAGGTACGTCTATTTTAAGTATATTGTAAAGCCCGTTTTGCAGATTCATTTAAATTACTAATTGTAGAAACGATTGAAAATTATTAAGTGAAATAGGAAAGGGTCAAACTACGAAGTAAGAAACACGTTTAAATCCCCATTACTCTTTACATAATACTTTAAATTTGTATTTTCTCCGACAGTATTATATAAAAACAAAATGTCATGAAATATGAGATTTCATATTCGTGGTTTAAGTGTCACAGATAGAAAGAGATAGATAGCTTGTAAGCATTCTAAGTCTGAAAGTCAAACTGGGCCAATTGACCTGGTTCAGTTTTTGACGCATGAAACGTATATACCATATCTCTTGCTACTACGCTCATTAAGGTCGCATCGTGATATTATAACACAATTACAAACAGATACTAAAGTTTATTTGAAATAAAGATATTATCACACATTACATAAAATCTATTTTCTCGTTTATATTATATATTTGTACTCGTCAATACACGTATTATTTTGCCACCTACGCTAGAATATTTTAACTTAATAGGTTCGAACCTTCAACGGTATCACTGAGTGATATTTTTTTGTTTGTGCGTTAGCTTTTGGAGCATATCAATAAAATGTAATTCAGGTGGCAACAGCTTGCATCATGCTTATCTTTTATGTAACACTAATACCATTGTACCTGAAGATCTGACTTTTAAAAAGAGTGGCCATGAGTTTCTTTGCCAGTATTCTTCTCATAAGGCTCTACGCATTTTGGAAACTGGAAGTTATAGATCGACACAAGCAGGCAGTAGATTTTGGTGTTTTCACCTAATTTACCTCGACAATCCAGTACATGCTGTGGCGTCTATTTGCGTCGATCTATGATTTTTAACAGTAGCTTCAATTTAACGTTCATAAATGTCACTTAGTGTCTTAATTGAATAAATGATTTTGAATTTGAATTTGAATTTGAACTTTTCCATCGTATTTTTTTTAAAAGGACGGGGCTCGAAACTATCTGTACCCCTATCTATATATACTGTGCTGTATATTACTATTGTTCTTAAATACTGCTTTACTTTAATTAATTGTCAATCGTCAATGCAATACAAACTGCCAAATCAAGCCATAGCGGTATTGCCAACTTTAATTTGCGTGTTTGAGTGTAGCAACACTAAAGTGCAAAGAAAATTGCTATTATATGTAATTATGTACTTGTATAGTGTTATAGTGCAGACCTATAGTTAAATATTTTTATGATAGATCCACACACGGTGTGGTCGCTTACTGATGCAGGCGGTCAAGGTCTACAGGGATTCTCAGAGGCTTCCCTCTTAGGGTCCGGCTCCCCTGCAAAAGCCTCACTTCTGAGGGAACACCGTGTGGTTTTAGTCGGTTCGATTCATACGACTTCACCTCTGACTCCGGTGAGGGGATGACCCGTGGGGGTTTTTAAATAGGAAAAATAATTATATGTCAGATCCAGACTCCCACTGCCTTAAGTCCTGGATTAGGAACATTGACCATCAAAAGCAGAGAGCATGACGACGAGTCTTTGTGAAAGTTAAACTCTGTACAAGCTCACAACGAAAATCAGAAGTGATTCCGAGGTGTTCGAAATGGGATAAATCCACTGGCCTCCTTAGCAAAAGATTTATAAACAGAAGAGAGAAGACACCACGGATTTAAACTATTTAACAAAGTAAACGACTATGGAAGGCACTTATAGGAAGATCGTCGCAGATATGTCTATAGACGGTATTTGCTAAATTTGGATGGTTTGTCCAAAAATATTCTTTACTAGCAGGTAACAATGTCCTTGAATAAAGACTGCCGTGAGTGGTGTCATATTTATCAAAGATATTTTCTGTATAATGTTGGGAATACCGACTAGTCGCGGACCCAACAGGGACCCTTCATCAAGGAGTGAAGTGACCTGTCGCATCGGTGACAAGCGATCTACTTTGATGCCTGTTGGACCCGAAACTATTCGATCATCTCCGAAACACACACGTGATTAAAACCGTATATATTTAAATAAACATTGTCCTAACATAAACTTATATGTATTATAACATCACAACTATAAAGGGGACATCCTTTAATTACGTGAGCAGTTTTCCTTTTAATTTGGACCCCGCCTCTTCTCGGTGAGTCGCGGGTGCGAGATCGCTCCTAGAAGCCTGCGAACGCCCCAGGACTTCTGTGCTTCTAGAGGGAGCTAGGCTGGCTCGACTAGTCAGCCCATCTAAACGCATAATAGACCGCCTATGAGTCTAAATGCGTAAACAGAGCCCTATACCAATACCTCCTTGGTGAGATTTGGTGCGATTCTGCCGTAAAATTTACGCTATATTTGGTAAAAGATTAAATTGAATTTTCATAAAGCTGAAAACTAAAGGCATATTGTTCAAAGTTCACAGTTAAGATAAGATTTAATGAGATTTTATTGGACCCCTCCAGCCCCCATTTTGACCTCATGTAATTAATGGACGCTCCCTAACTAAATAAATTGAAAATACAATAACATTTGAACTAACTATAAACTCACTAGTAGCATATTACTGCCCGGGATCAGAACACATGAGACAAAAGATATGGTCGGTGGCAAGAGCGAGAGAGAGGCTAAATAATATTTCTATTTAAACCGAGCAGCAATATTAATCAGTTTTATTTGGTTATAGTTGCAGGAACATATAACGTAGGAATATTTATTATTTGTGTTATTAAGTACAGCAGAAGTCTTCTTATAATATTAAATTGCGTATTTCAATCTGTTAATGACAAGAACTAAAAGTTTAGAACTAGAATTCGATAAAGTTAATATGTCACTGGAAAAAATAAATATATAATGATTATATTCGTAATTATTTATCTCGTCTTTCTAGTCATGGGACTGCCGACAGAAGTGAAGACTTAAAACGACGTGTCGCGTCAACGAAATTTTGAATAAGAGTTTTCGCTATTCTACTATAGGCGTTATAAATTTTCACCTTAATTACAATTATGTTTTTGTTTATTTTACTATATGAATTGCGCACACAATAAGTACTTTATTGAACTAATTACATTTTTAAATATTAATTAATAAGGAGCTGACAGAACTCAATGTTTAGATTAGCGCCCTCTAGTGGATCTATTCAGTGCTTTTTCCCCATAGCAAAAGTGCACAACGTGCCTAAAGAAGTTTTCACTGCAAAATTTACATCCTGCCTACTTCAAAGAAATCACTTCAAAAATATTTTGGTCAATAAATTATCAGATTGAAATACAAACACATCTCAAAAACAAGAGGTGCAATAAATAAATAAGTGGTATTTAAGTACTAAACGGTGTTTTGTGTGACGCCATCATCTTCCATAGCGTTCTTCAGCTCCATGGCAAGCTTGTAGCCCAGCTCTGGTCGACGGTCACGACCTTCCACCATAGACAACACCTGCAATTGTTTCGTTTTTAATATTGTATTGTTGTGTTCGTGGGAGAGCCATGCTTTGGCACGTATGGGCCGGCTCGACCGGAGTGATACCACGGCCTCACAGAAAACCGGCAGTGAAGCAATGTTTGTATTGTTTTTCGCCGCGTGAGTAAGGTTACCGGAGGCCCTAACCCTTCCCTCTCACCCCTATTCCCGTCGTTCCCCTCTCCCCCCTCTCCTCCCTTACTTCCACCTTAAAGGCCGGCAACGCGCTTGTGACTTTTGAGTTGTAGGTGCCCATGGGCGGCGGAAGTCATTTACCATCAGGTGACCCGTCTGCTCGTTTGCCCCCTATACAATAACAAAAAAAATTACACGTTATTTTACACGTAGGTAGACAAGGTTGTATCAAACATCCACATTGTGCCAATTTAAATTTTATCCTAATCACAAAATAGGGGCAAGCAGCAAGCATCGGCAAGTCGGCAATCGGGAACTTTGGGAAATGAAGATGGGAAAATTGGGTATATATTGAAAGGGATATAGCTTATACGAATTGGCTGTTGCCGGTCATTCCGGGCCTTCTGACATACGATGATATATGATGCAGATAAGTATTTCAAAATATCAGAACGAGCATATCTCAGTTGGATGCAGTAACGTCAAAGAAAACTGCTGTCACGGGTTTGAATCCAGTCCTGAGGGTTGACTTATTTCCAAAAATTAAAAGTTATAAACACGACGTATGTACCTCATCCGAGTTAATAATAACACCGCTATTGTTAATAATGGTGGACTTGGTCTTCTCGATGTCGGCCAGGTCTACTCCGCGACTGGCGTCGTCTATCAGGATAGCTCGGTACCCGATTGCCAATGCGTCGGCTATTGTTGCTCCTGGAGAC
Organism: Euplagia quadripunctaria; assembly: GCA_963859945.1. Lineage (NCBI taxonomy): Eukaryota > Metazoa > Arthropoda > Insecta > Lepidoptera > Erebidae > Euplagia > Euplagia quadripunctaria. The sequence goes on along the minus strand of OY982580.1, from coordinate 1,457,409 downwards.
ACGATATGCACATTAGACGATGCAGCCGAATATTTGTTTAAGAATTCGACAAATTTGAGGCAAGCCGCAAATTTGCGGTATTCGGCAGAAAGGTTATCGGCCATTTTGAGGCTTACGGCATTTTTTGAGGTATTCGGCCAATTGAAGACAAATATATTCGGTAAAAACTCAGTTTTAATATTGATTAATTTATTTGTGAATATTTAAGTTGTTTTTTTTTAAATGGTTCCAATGGTTTAAAAAATTCAGAGTTATTTGCCTGCTGATTTTCATACATACCTACACAGACGTCGTATGCGAGCCCACAGATGTAAATATCAGTGGCGTTTCGCATGCGCAGTTGCGTGCTCAAACTCGTATCTGTCAACTTCTTGTTGTCCCAGAACACGGAATACGAGTCCACTTCAGGGTTCGTGCCCTTGTATATCTTCACTGCGCCCTCCATTATCTGGGTAAGAAGGCAATAGGTAAGTAATTTATAAAGTGCTGTTTAGCTGAAGTGCTAATGTTGACCGATTGATTTGTTTGATGGAAAATGCATACATACCAAGGCCACCAAGATCACAGACAAAAATACTACAATCTAACACAAAATATATTTCGCAAATACCAATTGACAAGTCTGATTGTAATAAATGTGACTAGTGAATTTATACTTCGTATCGCATGCGCTAAGGTATAAATTGCTTTAACTGTATTATCAATTTGTCTGCTCTAAGCACTACATGATAATTATTTTTATCTGTCTAGCATAGACAGGAAGTGAATTTCGTCACCTTAAACTAGAACCTAACTTGATTGTAATCGATCTTGAATTGATTTTTTGGAGTAGGTACGTAACCATTACGATCCTGAACATTCAATCTATTCAATTCTAAAATAGGTTAATAATTGGGTAAAAACTATTTGCTTAATATTAACAATGAAACGATAACGTTGTAATTATTTTTAAGTTTAAATATTTACAGTTACAGAGTAGGGTAAATATGTCTACTGGACGATTAAAGTTTATAGGAAAGAAGAATGGAACAGCTAAAATTTTTATACCTTAATCTTCTTGTATATTATTGTTTTATTTTATATATTAATACGTGAAGAGATTTATTTGTAATCTTCTTTAAGCAAACTGCAAACTGAACAAACATATATTTAACCCAAAGTTGGGCCAGAACACAATATGGAGATTCTATCAGACGCAGAAGAAATTGCAATGCATATTCTATGCTCTTGTGGCCCACTAATGCGGCACCGAAGTATTAACCTAGGGTTACACATCATGCAACCGCAGGAAATACAAACAATCACTGCTGATAGGATCTGGAGGTTTCTCGAAGCCACAAGTCTGAGCAGTGAACCGTAAAGCAAAAGTGCGCTACAAAAGACCGGAAATGGTCGAGAGAATAATAAGCAAACTTGGCTCATTTAGAAATGTGAAATATGGAATATTACAAGTTTAAAAGAAGTGCAGAAAGCTAAAATTTTTAATCAATATGTGTTACGAGTTTAAAAACTATGCGAAAATAGGTAGAAGGAGCTACAGAGATCTAGGATATATGTTGACCTGTCATGGTACCAGAAGTTCATACAATGACACTTCAAGTTTTTCTAGTCAATGATCTAAAACATAACATTTAAAACATAATGTATAATGGTCGACATTCGAACATAATTTCCATTCTTGTTTCATATCAATAACTAGCAGCACCCTGCGGTTCTGATCCCATGGGAATATCGGGATAAAAAGTAGCTTATGCGTTAATCCAGGTCTCCAGCTATCTACATACCAAGTTTCATCGCAATCGCTTCAGTGGTTTTTGCGTGAAAGAGTAACAAACATCTATCCATCCATCCAAACTTTCACATTTATAATATTAGTGGGATGATTCACCAATCCAAACACTCATCAGAAATTTTGTTCAAATGACAATAAAAATCCCATTAAAAGAATTAAATTTACAGGTACTTTCATAATTTTCAGGCATGTTTTCCAGTTCCCCAAAACTTACTTAAATAATTTATTTTAACGATATACGAAACTGCCCCATTGTGAAATAATAGCCTTGAAGCTTTTATTAGTAAAGGATTATCGTGTGGATTCCTGACCTTCAAGTCTTTGTGGAACTCAGCACCCCAGGTATCCTGGACGCAGTGCCTCGGCCAGAGCCTCTGCTTCATCGGCGGTGGACCGGCGAAGACCACTGTGTCATAAGCTTGCGCTTTATCTGCTGGAACCTGGAGAAAGGAAGAACAATTGGCTTATTAGACCTATGTGGCGCAGCAGTTTTTGTTTTGTTTAAAAATTCGGCAAATGTTCGGCAATTCCTAAATGATGAATCGATTTTAATGCGTTTTTTATTTGAAAGTTGATTTAAGTAGGATGTTTGGCGAAAATATGTTCAGTCGTTTTGATCGAACCCCACCTAGTGCACCACTGACGTAAACCCTCTCCATTTATTCACTTTTTTTGTGCGTGTGGAGACCCCCTCGGGCCGTCACCCCACCGGGGTTTTTGGGGGTGTGTCGGAATCGAAGCGACTAAAACCGTGTGCCGTACTGCGCCTTAAATAGGAGGGATCCGGGAACAGCTTATATTAAGACATCCGGACCCCCCTAGCACCTGCCCACCACCTCCGGGTAACAAACTCTCAATTAGCCGACGTCCAGGCACACACGGACGCCACCTCCACTACAGCGGGTGAAGGGGAAAACCGTCCCGTCCACCTGCGGCCACACTCAGGGCGCATGAGGTGCTGGTACGCGCACCTCCGCCGCCCGATTCGCCGTCGGCGGTTTTTTTATCAAACTATGTTTAAAGACAAGTAAAAGGGCTCAATACGTGCCCTGGTATCCCTACTGAACAACAGAAATAAAACAGGACATAGGGTCCTGTTTTGTTTTATTATGTATCTGTCCAGTTTTTCCGACAGTTCTATAAGTCATCAATTAGTGGTGACGTAACTTAACGTAAAAACAATACTACATTTACATTATCATAATGTCTACGCAAGGTAATAAATAGTATAATTTAATTAAAATAGCTAATCAATATAACTAACTTACAGCGCGTTTTCAAGTTTGATTTTACGAATATTTACGAATCATATCCGAGTCTCTTGCAATAGACCCATTTGTGTCGGAATACCGTGCGGTTTTAGTCGGGTCGATTCCGACATAACACTTCACCGCCAGCCCCGGTGAGGTGATGACCCGTGGGGGTTTCCACAGGATAAAAAAAAGGATATTATAGCGTAGGTATTTACGTTTTTGTATGGGAGTGATGTTTCTGTTACGAAGTAACTACTATCTTATCTGTGATATTAGAAAGATTATAGTAAGATTACACTTAAATCAAACATAAACACGGTGAAAACAATTACATGTTCGGCAATAAAAACAATCAGATAAGTATCGTCATTAAGTAACAAGTAACAACAACTATAAATCGATTTTGACCTTTTACATAAAACGCAAACCCCGAGAGAATTACCTTAGGGCTGGCAACTATGTGTAGGTAAATTTATTAACTTAACTTTTGCCCGTGACTTCCATTAGGTATAGGTATCGTGCAAATAACTGTATGAGCTTAATAATTAAAGTTTAAAAACTAAAAAACACGCTTTTATAGAAAATTCAACTATAAAAATAAAAAATTTAATCGAATTATTGCATTGTCATCGGTCTTTGACACATGTGCAAAATTGAAATGAAATCTGGCCATTTAAAGTGGGTCAAAATCGCGCCCAAAGGAGTCGGTTACAAACATACAAGTGAAGCTAATATAAAGCGTGTAAAAAAACTATTATTTTGACGTTACAAACAGACATTTCATTTTATTTATTTGTATTGATAAGGATAAATATATTAAACCAGCCGAGAGTGACCGATGGATTTTCCTTCTCACAATTTAAATGGACTTGTTGCAGTGATAACGTAAAATAATATAAACTTGAGATCGCCTGGCGGTCGAATATCGATCGTTTTGAATGTCTAATTTTATTTCAATGACCAGTATCACTTGATCCGTCATTGTATTAACTTTTGTGCCATGTCAATTTTGCTCCAACCGTTTGCTCCAACGGCAACCCGTCCATCGGCCAGCCCATTGTTACTTCAGCGTGCTTATTCTGCGACCTATGTCGCTAAGTTTAATTCTTTGTCGGAAGACCTCATTATTTTGGCACGATTAGTCGATCCCGCCGTGTACTTGTAGCTTTATACCTACACTGCAGAGTGGACAACGCCTATCACTGCCAAATACGCGTCTCGTGCCGTCAACCCACGCAGATAAAAATCGCTGATTTACACAAACTAGAGAAGATCAAATAAGGTAGTTCACTTTCACGTTGGCAACTCTATCCTTTACTACCTACTGTCATTCAGCTCTGGCCACACTAGTAAAGGCAAACTGCAGTGCTCTAGAAGGCGGAGGTTTATTATTTTTTTAATTTTAAGGAAGGTATCGTCGCTGAGCAACGGTAACACTTCAACTGCCTTATCTTCTTTTATTTTGTTTAAGATGAAGTCTCATGTAAAGGTAATATGTATTTTATTATTTTTACCGAATAACAATATCCTGTATTACAATGCCCGGATGCTTTACTCTCAATTATTACATAACCGCAAACAGCAAAAACTCCCACCGTGGGATCAATGTGATGAAAAGGCGCAAAGGCACGGGGTTTTAAAAAACCCTATGAATGTTTATTTAGGACAAATAGGACCCCCTTTTTTCTACGGTACGCTGGTGTTCAGACGGCTACACTCTTAAACAGAAATTTTGCTTTGAAGAAATATTATTATTATATTGTTCTTTATTTATGAATTTAATCTGACAGTCACTTCACACTAACATAGAAACGCCGAGCATGACATTCAGCAAAATTCCGGCTAAGTGTTGTCGCCACATCAAAACTCGTATTTATTTTAGTAAAAATAAGGGCAAACTGTAATAGAGGATAATACAGTTCACTATTTAATCAAAATGAGTTAATAGACATTATTACGACTAGTTATACCAATAGCGCCACGCCATTGGTTGGCCTGAAAATTACTTAAGTACTGATTTAGGTACGAACATAGCAGAACACTGTTATTTAGTGAGTTTCGATAAAATAACTATTTTTCTTTTTTTATTTATATACATTGATTGTGAAATTTAACCGCAGTTTTCTTATAATCCAACATCCGTTTTCGCCAGAGCTAGCTTTGTGTAATAAACTAATAAGATGCAAATGCATATTGTAAAATTGTTAATTAAATAAAAAACAATACAGTGTGAATATATCTTGCTCTTATGGCAGAGAAAACACTCCATTTTAATTACCAAATTGATCACCAGATGTATTTATTATTAGTATCTTAAAAAATCATTTCCAATTCAATACTACCCTCAATAAAATAAAGGTTTATAACAACCCTAACGAGGTCAAGTTCGAGAGGGTGTCCTCAAAAAGTTCACGACGTTAAATTTTTATGGACATTTTTACGATAACAGCGGTAAGGGGGAAGTTTATCACTAAGGCTAGGCGCGCACAACGAGTTTTTCGCCAAAACCTGTAACTTTTTATAGACGCAGCACCGACATTGCCCTCATTTGCCAACAACAGCAACGCTCCCGCGCGACATTATACCGCAGCGGTTTTTTACCGTGCGGAAAAAAACTCGTAGTGCGTACTTGGCCTAAAGATTATGGTAAACAATTCTTCATTTGCGTACTGTTTTATTGGTAACTAGAAATTTCTTTAGAGCAGGTAGATGTGGAATGCCTTGATGGTTCCATGGTATATTTGCGTATTCTGAGTCCAAGAATGCCTTGAATGTCACTTGGTATGTTTGCGTTACAGGTTGCGTGACATCCTGAGATCCTAGAATTTGTTATTGGGTATATTTAAGAATTAACCACAATAATACTTATTTAGTTACTTATGAAAATAATCCTTTTAACTTGAAATAAAATTTATACCAAATTAACATAACTTAATATTTTAGAAAAACAATATCGGAATGATACATGCCTTATTTTCTCTTTTCATATCCAGAAAATTTGTTTTGTTCAACTCTTGCAATATCCGGCACATGCATATGGATTGTACAGTGGATCGCTGACCTACTGACCCCAAATCAAAATGATTGAATGTGACCCAACCACGGTTTAAAAAAAAAATGTACCATTAAACAGCCACCAAATACCCAGAAATATTACTCATTTAAATACAATGCTAAATTTAAAACCCCTAAAGAAACATCGTTACGCCGTTGCCGGCGGAACATCCTCCCGGTCTAATAAGGTGGCAACGATTGTTTGAGCTGAGGGAGGTATTTAAGAGCAGTTACTAAGCGTTTGTTCAACTTTGTTTACTCGCCTGCACCTAATATATTCGAAGCTATAGAGAATGATCCACTGTACCGCGGTAACAGTGGACACTGTTAGCGCCGCCCCGCCCCGCTCGCTGTTTGCCCCTAAACATTAGTTAAGTTTATTGACAGAAAAATAAAGAATCAAATGTCAAACTTTGCAAATAGATACAACTTGCTAATTTTATATACATATGTGTAAATATTGTAATTTTAAATAAACGCCATATATATTCAGGGTAAAATAGAAAAACAATAAATTATTATTGAACAAAAGGCGATATTTCAATACAAATTACAGCGACGTCAATACGCCAGAAAACACGGTACGGTGTTATTTTAAAATGTAATTACGTAACAACTATCGCAAAAACTATCAGTAATCATTCGCAATATTTATGAGGTGAAGTTGGGTACACAGAAATAACAAAATTAAAACAATGCAAGGTCTCAGAGCGTTTACAGATGTAACGTGGTTTGTGGTTAGCCACGTGCAGGATACGGCATCGACCAGGGAAACTACTTAGTGGAGATAAATTAGACACTTAAACTTAAGGTAGGGTCTCTGGAGTCTTTGATCGACGTCGGTGGCCAGTGGTAGGTGAAGACACTTATCTAGCCGACTGGAACCGGAGCGAAAGAGGCCGTTCTTCGCGCGCTACGCACTTTATATTCTTCCGCACGGCGTGAGGTGGTGAGGAGGTGGAGTCCCGGGGGCAGTGGGAGGCGTCCGTGCAACACAGATTAGCGATTTTTTTCTGCGTGTATAAACTCGCTCTTCTACGCGCGTATACGCATGCTGCGTGTACGCACGCAAATCTCTTAGACTCTCGTACGAACAAAGAACCTCTTATAAGTTTGTGGTTGGCTTTACCTTTCGAATCTCTACATAAGTTTGGGAATAATGGGTCAATATGATCATTTTCCAACCGCGATTCACTCATCGGAGATTCCTAGTGAGTTTTTAGTCTTCGTAGTTTACAACATTTTACGCAATTATTAATGTTCCTTCGTCTAGAATTTGGCCCTACTCATGTAGGAGTATGTAGGAGGCAAGCCTATTGTCATCAATCCGGTACTATTAAAGGAGGGAAAATTGGCAGTATATTGAGAAGGAAACAAAGGTAAGAAGTGTTATCGCCACATCAAACCTCTTATTTATTTTATTAAAAATAGGGGCGAACTATAATAGATAATAAAACAGTTTACTATTTAATCAATCCCTAGTTAATAGACATTATTATGACTAGTTTTACCGGTAGTGCTACGCTATAGGTCGGTTGGCAATAGTGGGTTGTTAAAAGGACAGGCATGCATTATAAGTTGATAACTATCACTTAAGTGCTTATTGAGGTACGAACAACATAGCAATTACTGTTATTTAGTGATTTTGATAGTTTACAGAAAAAGCTATGAGATTGTTTCTATCAGAAGGGAAGGCAACGGAAGAATAAATGAAATGTATTTGTTTTTTGAAAATGAGCTTTATTTAAATACTCTAAAAAGAAGAATTCCAAACTAAGTTTTATTGTAGTGTCGATGTGATGTTTAAAAAATTACTCCTCAAGATGAATCAATCGAGTCCCAACTCGATGGGTTTATCTTGTTTAGTTCAGAAGTTCCTATGGCCACCGACTCCATCATCAAACCCTGGATATCATTTAGCACCAAAGTAGTGACCAAGACAAAACAAATGAGCCCAAACTCGATGGGTTTATCTTGTTTAGTTATCCTATGGCCGTCTTCCAGCTCTATTGTCAGAAAAACTCCATGGTACCATATTATTGTATTATTACCAAAGATGATATACATGATATACATATGTACACCAAATTTGAGTCCAATCGGACATCGCGAAGTGGTTCTAATTTAGCTTGCAAGATTCGTGCCAAACACATACATACAAATATTTCCAGTTAAATAAAGACTTGTAAAAAGGCTATTGCTTATACGGATGGACTGGGGAGAGTCAGCAACAGCTCGAGCAGGTGAGAACTCGAACTGGCTGTGGCCGGGAACTTCGAGCTCTTTAACTCTACTCGTAGGATTGCACTAACTCCGGCTACTTAAAACGCATATTATAAAACAAAGTCCCCCGCCGCGTCTGTCTGTCTGCCTGTTCGCGATAAACTAAAAAACGACTGAACGGATTTTCATGCGGTTTTCATCAATAGACGGAGAGATTCCTGAGGAAGGTTTAGGTGTATAATTCATTAAGGTTTTTTGTAAAATGGCTGAAATACGACGACGATTGTTGAGATGTCAGAAAAAAATTATATTTGCTTTGCTACCCGTGCGAAGCCGGGACGGGTTGCTACTAATATGATTAAAACACAATCGAAAAAACTATATTATATGTTACCAAACCCCGAACACAAACACCTCATAGTTAATAATTACAGAGAAGTGTAGGTAGGTCTCTACACATTAACTTAAATTTACATTATTATTATCCGTGTCGACTTTTCAACTAAAAAAGCAACGTATTCATTAGATCATGTAATTATTCGCATACGTAGCCTTGCATTAATTAGCTCTACTCTACCTACTTATGTAATTCTTAATTTAATATAACAAACAAAAAATTATTAAAAGTATTTATAAATTCAATTTTACGATTCGCCATAAAATAGACAAGATACGTTGATTTTCTTCTCTGACAGCTATGTGTGTAAAAAAGTGGTAACCCTGCAGCTCTCGTAGCACCGTAGCGTATAGGCGCCACAATTAAAATTATACTATATACCTTTCTAGCGAGAGTCGCTATTTATATAAAATATCTTATTTAGTAAGCCGCTTGTTGTATTATTAATAAATCTGTCCGTTTACTATAACTAAACGGAGATTGTTTTAGAATGAAGGAAGGTACAGAAGAAAAACTGTAGCCCTACAACAGACCAATACTATCTATACTTTTGTTTATCTGCTGATAAGGGTCGCCAGAGCTAAATGAGAAAGCGACAGGGTTGTCAACGCGCGATTATCACTGCTAACGTTGAATGTCTTTGCCTCAGGTAGGCGTTTACAAGTAATAATATTCTGGGACCCTACTCCACACAGCTATCTAGTTCTGCAAATATAGATATTCATACAATATTTGCACTGAGCAGGAATCAAACCCCGGCATGGCAGACAAATGCAGACCACCGCGCCACAGAAGTTGTCAACTTTGTTAATAATAACAAAAACTAATCCAATGATTGCTTTCATTTTAGTTTATTTTAGTTCAGTTTGAAGATACTCACCGGACTTGAAGGATGCAGTTCCCTCATGTAAATGTTGTCGATGAAGGAGACGTGGTCTGGAGGATGCCAGTCGAGGGAGTAGAACACGGAGTCAAACGGCACGGTCTCCAGAAGACGGTTAATAGGTTCCACCACCTGAAAGAAAATGAAAACTGTTAGTGTTACAATGGACGGTCTTATCGCAAGCTGCGGTCTCTGACAGAAGTTGGTTCGCTTCTTGCGGTCTCATCGCTTCTACGGTACATCATTGCGGTAACTAAATGTTTAAGTCCCGATTTATAAAAGGTATTATTTAGAGGTTTGGTTTTTTAAATAAAATATAAATATAATATTAAAGGCTTTTGAGTTATGTGTTAGGATTTCGCACATATGGGCGCACCGGCTGGCTCGTGTGCACCGCAATCGTTCATCGTCAAAAGCACAATTTCCATATTCGGAGTCTAAAATTATCTCTTAAGTAAAGCCAACATCAAGGCCATTCATTTTATTTGTACGCAGTTTATTTAATTTAATAAACCGAAACTCTAAAAACACCTTTACATAAAAAACTTATAAAGATGCGTATATTAGCGCTAATTAACGCAACTTCATCTTTAAATAACTACCAATGGACGCGTGACTTCCAAAATAAATGTTAACATAATAATAGTTTCTTCATGAGAACTTCCTAGGCTGATTTATGTTGTTTACTAAATCCTTACTAATATTATAAATGCGAATTATAAATGTCGGCCCGTTCACGCCAAAACTACTGAACCGATTTAAATGAAATTTGGTACACAGATAGTCTAGAGCCTAAGAAAGGACATAGGCTACTTTTTAATGCGAAAAAAATGGGTGTAAGGGGTTGGAAGGTGGGGATGAAAAGTTGTATGGAAGTATCGTCATATTTAGAGCTAGAAGCTTGAAACTTATTTTTTAGGCTGTTGATTCGATATAAATACACTATTCCACGCGGGCAAAGCTAGTGTTTAATATAATTCATTAACGTTAAATAATTTTACGAAAAAAATTGCGGAATTTAATTTTCTATTTTTTTGGTATACGGGCCAAACGAGCAGACGGGTCACCTGATGGTAAATGACTACTGCCGCCCTGGGCACCTGCAACTCAAGAGTCACAAATGCGTTGCCGGCCTTTAAGATGGGAGTAGGGGAAGGGTGGAAGATGGGCAGATGGGGGGAGGGAAGGGTTAGGGCCTCCGGTAACCTCACTCACTCGGCGGAAAGCAATTGCTTCACTGCCGGTTTTCTGTAAGGCCGTGGTATCACTCCGGTCGAGCCAAGTGTACGTGCGAGTACGTGCCAAGCATGGTTCTCCCACGATTGACGTATTTTTTTTATTTTGGAACTATTCAATCAGTTTTTGAGAATATCCATAAAAACTATTCTACGAAGTTGATTATATTCGAAGTTGGTTTTTATGGATTTTCTTAGTAACGGAATGAAAAAATCCAAAATAAAAAAAAAAAATTGGTTGCCTGTAAAGTCGGTATACGGGCGAAAGTTTTACGTGACAACGACTTTGAGTGGTAAAATAATTTTAATGTGAATATTCATTCGTATAGTAGGAAGAAGGATGAAATAATAGTAACAATTTAAAACATTTATTTATACAAAGAATTATATTTAAAGGGACGCGTGCCTTTCACTTTTTATGTCTGTCTCTCTCGCTCTTAGGCGGGCTAACCATGCCCGAGTGGAAGGGACGCGTGCCTCTCACTCGCTCTCATTGTGAGCGCATAACGTGAGCGGAGCGTAACGCAGTTTCTTGAAGTGTCACCCGGCAAACCAATTTATAAGACGTTGTCACGTCAAAATACTTTTATGAAAAACTGAGGCAAAAATATCTGGAAATTCAAACGGTCATAACTTGTAAACGGATAGTTTTTTTTTCAAAAATTCTTACTTGTATGTGTTGTATTGTAACTGCATGCTAGAGTCATGCCCTTTGAGTGATTTAAGTAAGTGTTCTATTTTCAATTTCACCCTGTATATTGGTCTTCTGGCAGCAGTTTATTTCATCCCTTCACATTGGAGATATAACCTCAACAAACGCAATACCGCTTGTTCTGATCGAACCGGCGATAAATGACTGCCGTGCTGAGATCCTGCTCAGCACGGCAGTCGTTTATCGCCGTTATGCATGGGCATGAATATATTTATATATGCTCATAATGTCCTTATTCCCTGTTCCATGTCCTGGTTCCACTATAACGGGTGTAAGGAACGGCCTGCCGACTCATGAAATAGTAAATTCAGATCATCATTCTGAGTAGAAAATCATTGAAATTTTCAAGATTAAAAGTGTTTTGTTAAAAGTGATATCACAATGAGTAAACAGAACATTTTATGGAAAAAATCAATAAATACCCCATGCGGGCAAAAACTGCAATGTAATCGATTAAACAACATTTATGCAATCAGCTGCTTCGATGGCGCCGAAAGTTTAAGGTCATTTGCCGTACTGCACAAAAATGATACCTTTTTTTTTCGTGTGGAAACCCCCACGGGTCGTCACCTCACCGGAGCTGAATCGAACCGACTAAAACCACACGGTGTTCCGTCACAAGTGGGTCTATTGCAAGGGACCCGGGATGCCCTAAGAAGGAAGCCTCCGGGAACCCCTGCAGACCTTGGCCACCTCTACATCAACAGGCGGCCACACCGTGGTGTACGGTGCCTTGCCCCCCTCCGATTTAGAGAAGCGCCCTCGGAACACGTCGCGCCGCCGTCTCAGACACAAAAATGATACCTACGTTTGTTACGTTTACATTGCGTAGCGCAAAATCATTCATCATATCGTATTTTTATGATGAACTGACTTTTGCATTGTGATAAGTATCCGCAGAAAGACGTTTTTGTAAGTACTTCGCCATGGTATAACTTACATGCCGTATGTGCATGTTGAACTAAGCTTGTGAATGAGGTTACAAATTTTGTGAGACAAGCCGTACCGGGTTATATGATTCTGTAATATAGACTAGTTGTCTGTTGGTTTGGCATTGAACTTGTTATAAATAGCTGCTATGAGTCTCGTTTTAGCTTGAAGAAAGTTACTTGATTGAGAACGTAATAAGTACCATAATACTGTCATGCAATAAAGGTTGTTGTACACCGAAAAACAGACACTGTATTTACTTTGTTTTGTGTGAGGATGGTGATCTTTTATGCCACCTTCCTATAAACAAGAAACGACTCGTTTTGCTTACGGACGGTAAAATTTTCATTGAAAATCCAACGAAATTTTACCGTCCGTAAGCAAAACGAATCGTTTTATGTTTATCGGAACGCGGCATTAATGACTTTTAAATCACAATTGTGATAATGGCCATCTTCTATTATGTACGGCTACAGCGCACTTCTTTTTTTTTTTTTTGGTATATGTGCAAACGAGCAGACGGGTCACCTGATGGTAAATGACTACCGCCGCCCATAGGCACCTGCAACTCAAGAGTCACAAGTGCGTTGCCGGACTTTAAGGTGGGAGTAGGAGAAGTGGGGGAGGGGGGGAAGAGTGGGAAGAGGGGAGGGGGGGGAGAGTGGAAGGACGGGAATAGGGAGAGGGAAGAGTTAGGGCCTCCGGTAACCTCACTCAATCGGCGAAATGCAATGCAAGCATTATTTCACTGCCGATTTTCTGTGAGGCCGTGGTATCGAGCGGAGTCGAGCCGGCCCATACGTGCCGAAGCATGGCTCTCGGCATTTATCTCTTGCTTGACTTCCAAAGATAGCAATAGATAGATCAACCATCCAACGATATACAATAACATACGAGAAGAGTAGATACTAGTAGAAAATAGCAGAAGAAGCCTTAATAGATGAAAAATAAGGAAAAGGTTTAAGAAAATTGTATTTTAAAATACTATAACACGAAATACTTTTTAGTTAATTCATTTTGGTTCAATGGGTCGACAACGCGGAAACTTTAGATTCAAAATGACCTTTACAACTTAGCTTTAACTCATAGCCTCGGTCTCAGTAGACGAATAATATAAAAAACTGTCAGTTAGGACTGCACGTCAGAAGTGACACATTCACACATATATAAACATATACACACTCACACACACATCTGCATATATGTCATCTGAGCGTGACGGTCACGCGAGTTCACTGTTTTTCCCCATACCAAAAGTGCCCAACGTGCCTAAAGAAGTTTTCACTTCAAAAACCGATTGTATATGATATTACATTACCGGAAAATATAATACATACAAAATGTCAAATACTGCAGTGAAAAAATTATTCGTTTCGTGTGATTTAAATGCCGCCATGCACCATTTTTTCTGTGACTTTAAGGTCTTTAAGGACCACGACGTGTTTGATTCTTTATTGATTTATTAAACTAAAAACCTACTTATTATTATTGAAAGGGCAGAAAACAGAAAAGCTTATTTTAGATATTGCATTGTTCAATCAATCAATCAGCCTATCATAGTCCTCTGCTGGACATAGGCCTCTCCCAATGTGCGCCATAGCACCCGGTCCTCCGCCTTCCGCATCCAGTTCATCCCTGCTACCTTCCTATTGCATTGTTCCTATTTTCTAAATTATATATCAGAACTGCACGTACAAATTGATATTTCATATACCGCAAATTACATTTCACTAGCGTTGAGTTTTAGATATTTGAGAGGGAGATTTAGAACATCAAATTATTTTTTTTAAAACTCTAGTTTTAAAAAAAGTAGGTAAAAAATATATGGGTATATTTCTATAGTAATAAAAACTACAAATATTTAGGCTATATTCGAGTCAAGTACGTATTCCCTATTGTTTGAAAAACTTTAAGCACATTACACAACCTGTGGCTTATATTAGAAACTAGCTGACCCACGCAAATTCGTCCGCGTTTGTAAATGTTCCCCGTTTTTGCAACATATTTCATTGATGCTCCCCTCTCATTGCTTGTAGCGTGATGTTATATGGCCTTCCTCGATAAATGGGCTATCCAAGACTAAAATAATTTTTCAATTCGAACCAGTAATTCCTGAGATTAGCGCGTTCAAGCAAACAACCAGCAAACTCTTCAGCTTTGTAATCTTCTATCTATCTATCTTCTATATAATAAAAATGAATGGCAAAATAATGTGTTGCTAAGCGCAAAGTTCGAGAATGGCTAGACCAATTCAGCTATTTTTTATTTTTTTAAATTTTCGTTAATGCGCAAGGAAAGTTCTTATGGAGAGAAAAAATGTAAAAATTATGAGGAAAATAGTAAAAACAACACTTCTTTTCCTATACAAACCACAGAGCAAATAATAATAAAAACATGTCCCCCGCTGTCAAACATTTGACGTCAATTAATAACTTTTGACAGAACGAAGTCTGTCGGGGCAGCTAGTATTAGTATAGATTTGTCTTATTATAATACAATTTCGTATTTCGCATAAATATGTAACAATGGATGATGATGTTCTCACCACATTCCTTAAAAGAAGAAATGCGGCATTACCATTACTGCTGGCTAACGAAGCTCAAAGATACTACTGTGTCATATTGATGATGAGGCCAGGATTGTTGCCTAACTTTTATTCATGTTGTTCGCAAAACCAATTTATCCAGTACCGAAGTCTCTTTTTAAGTTAACAGTATAGGATTAATAATGCTATTAAAGTAGTCTATTATATTGATGTCCTAGCCTATAAATGTGACCTTAGTAAACGACTATTGTTCAGTAACAACACCATAATTTAACGGTTGACATAGCAAATTGATAGGATTCATTGTGGCACGCCCGCTGCCGTTCGAACAAAAATATGTTTTAAACCAAGGCTGTCGGATGTTTTTGATCGGAACGAGTCTAGTTAAAACGGGTTTTAAGTAACTGATTTAAAATTTGTTGTAGATATAACTCGTAATAGCTCTAAGATTTGTGCACACACAGTCACACTAGCACACTCTCAGACACATGCATATCGCACACATAATTACACACTACGAGTACCAGGTGTGCAGCCTTTTAGAAAACCCCAAGGTTGCTATGTTCGAAACATATTTAACGAACCTAAAGTCTGGTGAATTCGGTGGACTTGCTCTGGAGGGTAATAGAGAATTTTCGATTTGTAAGCCATTCAACTTGCGAGAAAATGCCGGTTCCAATCTCATCCAGTACTCTACCGTCGTGGACCGACACAAGCATATTGATCTCGATTAAAGGGTTAACAAGAATCCGAGTAATCGTGTGTGTATGTGAAAACCCATGTTACTAAAATTTCTTAGAAACGACTTGAGTATAATAAAAAATGACATTAGTTCGAAAGGTCGATTAGTGAGGTTGCAGTTTGCTTTTAAAACACCTTTTCAATTCTATAATCGTATACAAAGAATTGAATTTCAAGCGTTTATCACACACACTGTTTCGGCTTTCAGAATCCTTTCAATGGTTGGTGGCAGGTAGAGATGTCGACACTTCTTATCGATTATTATCGATAGTTAGTCAATTAGATATTTCCGTTATTTTTCGTGATAGTCGGTCAATTTGCTTTCAATACATTAAGACGTTTTGATAAAGATTTTTACATAGCCCTTAGAGATCCGTTATATGTTTAACAAATCTAATATTTATAATACCTACTAACTGCATGTACCTACAATGCAAAATACACTACCATAATATGTAGAAATCACAAAATATAATGTGATAAGTTCAAATGACTGAATTTGAAATATTTTAGAGATTACAATAATATAGTGATGATATTATATCGATAAAAATATCGATATAATATTTTCAATACTGTTTATTGAATGAAGAAGTTTGTGATTAATTACTGTACCCATTGTGCCATACATTACCCAAACCACACTTTGTATGTATATGTAGTTCGGATGTCAATACTATTATTTTATTCTTAGAGCTAATTTGACGATGGGGCCAGTTTGACAAGTCCAACAGATTGCGCTGCATAGGGATGGTCTGATGATGAAGTGGATAGTAGAACTCTTTCTTTTTTACTTTTTAATACGGTTTGCTATTTAAACGTGTTTTTTAGTTTGACTAAACTATAATTACTTTAGGTAGGGCGGTGTATGAGGGTTAAACAGAATATTATACATGAGGCAAGGAATGTGGGCATTCCGGCGAAGGCGTATGGTTAACCACGCGCACTTTCCGCCATACTCAGACATGATCATATTTGCAAAGTCAAAATATGAATCTTATACAAATGTTTTGGAGTCTCTCAAGTTTATTTAGTTGGTCCTCGGTGAGCTCTGGATAACTGGCTTCGGCATAAAGGATGGGAAAGAGAAGACGATTATTTTTAAAGCAAGTGTCTGTCCCAACAGTGGCAAATGTTTTACGACTAGTCTCTTGCAAATGCCTTGATTTTTTAATCACTATATTGTTTGTAACATCGTTTTAAACTTAAGGGAGTAGTGACCAGTCTATTCTAGATAAGCATTGGGCTACCAAGTTTCTTTTCTGGGTTAATTTTTAGCCCGTGAGTTTTGCTCTATTCACACATTTCAACCATATCCTTGTTCATTTATGGCTTGTCAAATTATTTAGACTAACCTCCGAATATGCCATAGAATGAGCAATAAATGACGATTCATTAATACTGCTATTGTAGTAAAAACCCACACTCTCTATTGTTAAAGTTAATTAAAATGTACTTTCATTATCGAATAAATTCAATAAATCTATTTCAGTAACTGTCGCCTTACTAAAGGTCAACCTTAAGGGTGTTTAGACATTAGGTGTTGCCGATTTTAACCTCAGATATATTACTATGATCCATCATAATTTTTTACACGAAACAGGTACTAAAGACACACAGCGCCTTTTCCGTGTATTCGGCGCCGAATAGTTCTCATCTCTCAGACCCTCTTATGCAAGCACGAGTAACAGCACCTCAATTTGTCATCTAGAAGCCCAAAAAACTTGATGTGTCATCAAGTGTCATTCAATTTCAATATCGCTATGGAGGGATAAGGAGCGCAAACCGAAAAAGTGTCCAGTAGAAAGCAGTAAACAATAGTTCAAGAATCGACCGGAATGGCGCTAGTGTAGGCAAAAGGTATGAAATAAACTTAGCAGTTAAGTGCGCTGAGATGAAATATTTAATTTTTTTATCTACAAGAGTAGTTGATGAAGCTATGAATAATGAAAAAAAAAAACACAAAATCTTGTCGAAAATCTGCAAATTTATTTAATGTTTTTTTTTCGAAAAGAGCGCGATTATAAAGCGGAACTTTCTCCTTTCTAGCTACTTCCCTACACCCTCTTGCTACGGTAGCGGCATCTAAACACAAACTTTCGACGGACATGTTTCATACACAGAGTTCTTCCTCCTTGCCTCAACCCTCCATAAACATCGCGATTTCGTTATGTTAGTTCAGAAATTTGTTTCTTAAAATACCTAACACTGAAAACGAAATTGACAGTGTTTTAATTTTATCATAGACATTTGCTGTGTATTTTTTCATTTTATTTGACATGTTATAGATAGATAGATGAACTCTTTATTGTACACAAACAAATAGGTTCCAATATTTTACTTATATCTACTTACTAGCTAATGTTATGTACAATTGGCGACCTTATCGCAATTTGCAATATTATAGTATATTATTATAAAAAATACACAGTATCCTCTGAACCATTTTACTGACGTTTGGTTAATTACTATGTGGATAGTTTAAGATTTCGAATAGAATGTAATAACGGAGTAGAATAGAAATATAAATAATTCTAAAGTAAAAAAATATTTTATTTATATGAAATAAATAATTTTCATTGAATATTAATGTATAATTATAAATTATAAATGGTTTCATTTGAATTAGTTAGTCATAATAATGTGTGTAATTATGAGATATCAGTATGACTTTGCAAGTAAAGTTTGCGGACATATGCATTTCGTTGAGATTGTTCGATGACCTTGGAAAGACAGGTACTGATTAATTTGTTTGTAACAGATTCGGCGTAAATTATGTCACCTGAAGAATGTAATAGGCGATTGAATGTAAGGTTATGATGTTAAGGTATAAGTGTACATTTAAATAAATAAATAAATTACGAATTACTAATGAAGTAATTCATTAATCAATCAAAAACTAAAACTGAGCCACTGCCATACTGATAAACTGACGAAGTCCAAGTCACAATGTAAGTCTCGATTCGTGGGCATTGGTCTAAAAACTGGTCTGGTATTTCATCGCAGTTCGGCCACTATAGTAACTAGCGTGCCTTTCGATTAGTTATGTTTGTGATTGAAACCATACCTCTAGATGGAAGCCGTGAGATAAATGGATACCAGATAAAAGTGATCGGATAGAGGCTTGAGAATTGAAACGGGTACCAAATTGTGTCGTTTAGTGCTTTGAATTGAAATGTAAAGAATTACATACAACTTTTTAGCCTGATTTCTTTCGTTTTTAGAGAAACAGGGTCTGAAGAGAAGAATAGACAAGAAGTGATTATAAGTCAGAAGACATAATTAGGAATCTGTTGAGGTCGCCTGATAAAATCACTTAATCAAGAGTTCAAAGAAAAGGGGTCATTGTTCACCCAGAAGTCGTGATGGATGCTCAATCTTCACCTGCTAACTTATAAAATGGAAATGTATTGAGGTCCAGCCTTATACTTTCCATGGCACGGACCTGAACCGCCGTTCACCGATTCCTAGTAAGCACGGAAACATTAGCAGTTTTACAGAAACCAATCAACATACTCAGTGTGTGATTGCTTTTATATAAAGAATAAAAAAGGTACAAATTTTTGGTATTAATATTTAATCCCTATGCCTACTATAAATTAGTATAATAGATACACCCGCCATTCTGACGTCGTTAATGATAGGTACAATTTAGTACAATTTATGAAAAAAAAATCTGTAGTATATGAGATTGGATTTGTTATGGTACATCCGCCATTTTGACTCAGTATCATTCGAATATCTACTGTGACCAATGTATACATTTACTGATACAAAAATAAAACAGCCACCGGCACTGCAAGGTATGACACCAACGGTTCTTCCCATCATCGTCCAAGTGTAATTGCGAACCCTAAATAATTGCTAACAACGTTCTGCCAAACTTGAGCCAAACATGCAAACTTAGGTAGTCCAATTTCAGCAAACCATAGAATATAATTGAACTAAAGAAAGAAAAGTTAGTACCCAGTTGTCTACTAGAAAAGTCGGTCAAACGAAGAGAAAACGAAATAGCTCATATTTCTATTGCAGTCAGCTTACCCGCATTAATGATGGCGTTACGCCAAAAAGCAATTTTAGAAAGGCAAATTTTCAATCCTTTGATCGCGGGGCGGTGCCTGGCACCACCTTGCCCTGATTGGTGAGCTATCACCATGATAGGTGCGAGTTTCAAGCTGTTTCAAATTAAACTTTACAAGATTATTTTTGGCTGTGTCTCACTTTGAAAGGCAATTTATTTTGGAAGGTGCATGGTAAGTAGTTGGCTTTTAATTTGTAAGTGGATTAAAAGCTTTATAATTAGAACAGTAGTGGTTTTAACTTTTAGACTTATTTTCTTTATTAAGGTGTTTTTGGAGAGTTAGGTGTGATTTGTAGTGGTATTGAACCTCTTTTTATTATTTTTAAGTCTCAGAGGGTAACGTCGTTGCATTAGCATGAATGTACTTACATATGCATATTATTATCATTTACTATACACAAAACTATGACATATTAAACATAAAGAAAATGACACATTAAGGTTAGAGGCTCGTACCTCCCCGCCGGCCAATCAATCAGCAATAGCCAGTTCGAGTTACAAGTATTAACCCTCACCTAGGTACTCGAGCTAATTAATGGCTACCCTGCCCAATTCATTCGTATAAGCAATATCAATTTCCTTTCATTACCTTCCCATTTTAATTACTTTTCATTTCAACATACTCTCAATTTATTTATCTTTAAATCCCAAAGTTTGAGAGAAGTCAAGAAAAGGATCTAATCGACAATGCGGCAATTTGAAAACTTTTTTTGGACGAAGTTCCTTATCGCACGTTACAATAGGGGTTTTCCGAAATCGGCATTAGTTCATATATACTGTAATACTGAAAGGCGGTCTCATATTTTATAGTTGTATAGCATAAAACATTAGTGACGGAAAATTCGTGATTTTTGAATACTGAGACTTTATTTTGAGATTTGGACCGGGACTGATAATCTTTTTTCAGTCGGTCTACAAATTGAATTATTCGTATGGGTCGCATATAACACACTTTATAAATATTATTTATATAAACACTACCTACACTGTAGTTACGTTTAACATGTCATCACGAACTCATCGATGCCGGGGACTAATTTAATTTTATCGATATCACTGATCGAATATCATCACTATTTTAAATTTATATTATCGTCATAAGTCACAATTGAAGTAGCAATTAATAAATATTTTTAGAATACATTGAAATTTTATATAATATTTAGAGGTAAAAATTGGATGTATTTAATAAAACGTTTTGAATTTAGGCTGTAGGTATTTGGGTTCCCGGAGGACTCCTTCCTAGGGTATACCCGGGTTCCCCTGCAATAGACCCACTTGTGACGGAACACCGTGTGGTTTTAGTCGGTTCGATTCCGACATACCACTTTACCGTTAGCTCCGGTGAGGTGATGACCCGTGGGGGTTTCCACACGATAAAAAAAAAAAAAAAAAAAAAGGCTGTAGGTATTTGAATGCGGTTTTATATAAGAAAACTGTTTAAAACTGTCTTGCAGCGGTTTTTTAATGTGACGTTAACTTATTTACACAATGGCATGTTGTTAACTGGTAAATAATTCGTGTTTTTTTTCTGTAATTGGCTGTTCACAGTCGTGATAAATGTGTTTTATTGCCTGAATCGTGATTTTAACTGATAGTTTCAAGATTGGCATTTCTATTGCGAATTTAATTTTTTACTAATTAATTAATTAATAAAGTAATTTAATAGGTGCCACTTTTATCATAAACAGTGTACCATTTTTTTTAAATGAAAAAAAGAAATAAAAATATAAAAGACTAGCAGCGCCCCACAGTTTAACCCGCGTAAGTCCCGATCCAATGGGATTATCTAGATAAAAAGTAGCCTATGCGTTAATCCAGGTCTCCAGCTATCAACATACCAAGTTTCATCGCAATCGGTTTAGTGGTTTTTGCGTGAAAGAGTAACAAACATCTATCCATCCATTCATCCATCCATTCATCCATCCATCCAAACTTTCACATTTATAATATTAGTGGGATTTATTATTTTCTTTTTGCTTTCATCATATTATTGGAACGAAGTCTTCAAATCCTTATCGCGCACGTTACACTTCAGACTCTCGACGGCCGGCCGATTACCGGAAAAAAGTGTTAGCGCAACGAAAAATGCTGACCACAAGTTGATTTAATTTATTTTTACGCCATCTGTGGATTCTGCGCTATTACTATTGTAATATCGTGTATATAATTATCCATTTATTAGTTAGGGAAACTTTCACAGATGGCGCAATTTATCAAATCCATCACATACCATAGGACTAGAGATCGCGTGGTGGTCGAATTTCGACCATGGTTTTTTAGCCCTTTAGGCCTTTAAAGTGGGAGTAGGGGGAGAGGAGGCGGGTAGGGTTAGGGCCTCCGGTAACATCACTCACTCGGCCAAACACAACGCAAGCATTGCTTCATGTCGTTTTACAGTGAGGCCGGGGTATCACTCCGGTCGAGCCGCAGACGAAGGATGGTTCTCCCACGATTATATAAATTTTTGCGTTATCTTTGGTTGAAAAAATACGTTTTTCTACAAAAGGTATCTGAAAACACCAGTAGTCAGGCCACTACAGATATCTAGATATCTTACAGGAGGTAAACTGTGGAAATGGCGGCCTCTGACGCTGGTTCGATTCCTGCTCAGTGCAAATATTTGTATGCATTGGTCTGCTTGTTTCTATGTTTGACATGTAGGTAGATATTTACAAAAAAAATCCCGTCATCAGCAAATGCTATCGTCAGCAAGTACACTCTCGACATCATTCAGGGGTAGTCGTAAGTGTAGTGTGTCGAAGTACCGACAATACAAATAAAAATAAAAACAATGCGGGTAGTTGCCGAAACTCGCACTTCACGGAGGCGTCGCTCTTAGCAGTCCACTCGTGACCACGATCGGTGCAATTCGATCGAAACGTCGGGTAACCAAGAGGTATTGTACCTTCTAAATATTATCGCGATTAAGTCCCGAATTACACATCTAATACGAATCATATGAGCGTTTATTAGTAGCCACCGAAGAGTAGCACTATCAACCTCCTGGCTCCGTCATCAGATCAACTCCTAGATGCCAAATTATAGCATTGCCATCCAAACTACATGTACATGTATGTATATACAAAGTTTCATTTCGATACGACAATTAGAAGTAGCTTGAAATTTACTTCCAAGATTGGTTTACATAGTTACAAGTAGAGATGGGTAATCACCCGGGTTAAAACCCACAACTAGGTAAAAACCCAGGTGATTACCCATCTCAAAAGATGGGTAATCACCCGGGTGAAAACCCACGACTGGGTAAAAACCCGGGTGATTACCCATCTCTAGTTACAAGTGAAGCTAATAAGATAAAGGGTGTTAATAATAGCGCTGTGATGTTTCTTTTCTACGGTGAGTAGAGTCTAGAGTTGCTAGACGCCATTATAGGGTATGGAAATGCAAAATTGACAGTCCGGATATTACTAATGCCCATAGACGCCGCCTTTCATCAACAGGACGTGAGCTAGTTCGCTGATTAAGACCAAAAAATTGTCTTGAATTTTCAAGTTAAGCTACAATTTTTATGTCCCAGGCCTGACTTTTGTAAAGTCCCGTCTTAATAGTCCTAGTCCCTATTTTCGCATCGAAATCCCGATATCCGTTTTTCTGGGACCATGCCGCAGTAGTACTTAAAAATAAGCCGTACCTCCTTCCAAACCCTATCACTAGCATCACAGACAGTACGACCTTAACTTTGACAGCTTTAGGTAGTTTTTCGTAGTTAAAAATCAATAAAAAGAACTTTTGATGATGTCGGTTTCGTGCAAAACACTCGGACGAAGTTGTATCAATGCTTACTGCAGATACGGCAAGACATGCAACACGAATTATGGCTTTATTCCACTTTTGTGCCGATACTTTTTAAATGTGTTAAACTGTAGTGTTCACGCGATCTGCCGAAGGTCGGAGTAAATATCTGCAGTGTGTAACCTTCAGTTTAGATTTGGATAAGTGGTGGATGATGGATTTAGTGGGTTTTATACAGCAACGTCCCGGTTGCTAACAAGAGAGTCGTGTAGTCTTTGGATGGTTGCAATACTAATCGTGCCCCTGAGACTACTTGTAACAAGTACAAATTAAAAAATTAAAATACCCTCCGAATCAAAAATCAATTTAACGTTGAGAAAAGAGCTGATAATCATCAAGCGGCTGAACATAATTTCTTGCTAAGAACACTCTTGATCTAATCATCTTTGAAACAAAAAAGAACTAAATCCAAATCGGCCTATCTGCGTAAGAGATATGATCCCACAAACAGACACCTCCTTTTTGCGTCGGGTAAATATCTTTTTTTTTTCTATCTTCGCCACTTTACATTATTCACAGAGTACAGAGTCCGTACGTAGGTACGTAAAATGTCACTGAACACATCTATCTGTAATGCAGCGATAGCCTGCGTTTGAAGATCCTTTAAATTGTAATGAGTTTACTCGCACATAATAATTTGACTAGCTACAGAGAAAAGCTATTGTGTAATTTTAAATTGTGTTTCTTTTATGGAGCCCTGCATTACATCACAATATACCTGTATAAATATTAGTATCAAATATTAACCCGACTGAAAAAAATCGACATGCATTTCTTTAGAATGTGTGGGTATGTACGTGGTATTTTTAATACCATGAAAACATTTTTGTGCTGGATGGAGTTCTTTAATATTATATATATATATATATATATATATATTTATAATGATATTATTATATATATTATAATAAATAATTTGACTATTTAATTACTAAAAGCTTTATCGATTCGTCAAAGTCTTGAGACAAGTAAGATAAAATTGCTGACTATGACTGCTAATTGGTGTCAATTCTGTTGTATTACTCTCTTGACTATAATTGACTAAATTTTCTTCTTACAAAATGTAAACCTTGTACACTTTGAAACAAGGTCTTATTTAAAATTTAAACAAGTAGGTAACATATGTCGCTATCGAAATAAGCAACTTATTTGTCGACTAAAGTCTGACACGCTTAAATAAACTTTAATACCAATTAGCGAGAGCCGCTATCCGTTGAATGCCATCTATTTTGCTCTGTGTTTTTAGTAAGCGTCTTCGTAGGTGTCGATTAAAATAACGTCATCTTAGTTCGTTTTGAATAAGTTTTTATACAGCAATTATACGGCATTTGAATAAATGGGGACTCTCGCTGCGTGGAAATAAAGTTGAGTATATGTTGACAGGTTTTAGTGAAATTTAGTGGCGCTTAGAAATAGATGCCAGTAACAAATAGACCTTGTTGCGAAGAAGATAGGGTTGATTTCATATGAAGAAATTAAGTCAGGTTTTAGTTTAGTCGAGTGTACAATAGAATCGGGACCATTTTCTGTCATATTTGATTGTTTTTTGTTCTTGCATAGAGTAGAAATAAACTTTATTGTAGAATGTCGATTTGCTTACATTGAAATCTCGAAGCGCATATGTGCAAAGGGCAGCCTTATCACTAAAAGCTATTTTCTCAGAGGCAAAGTTTAGATGGGAAAAAACTTGTATCTTTTTATTTCGTTTTAATGCAGTTGTATCTATTTTGCAGACGAAAGAAGATTAATAGTAATTTCCCTTGGCATTGCGTAGAGATGTAGCTTCACTCTGTATTCTCTATCGCATGTATCATGGGGAGTGCCCCGAGGAATTGTTCGGACTTATACCGGCCGCAACGTTTCGCCATCGTTCAACACGACAAAACTTTCATCCCCATCACCTGGATAATTGGCAATCCACCACTGTGCGGTTCTCCAGAAATTTTTTGCCTCGCACAACCAATCTCTGGAACAAATTGTCGCCTGCGGTATTTCCGGACCGATACGACCTTCAAACCTTCAAGAAAAGAGCGTACTCCTATCTCAAAGGCCGGCAACGCACTTGTGACTCTTGAGTTGCAGGTGTCCATGGGCCACGCCAGTCACTTACAATCAGGTGACCCGTCTGCTACTTTGCCCGTTTTAAAAAGAAAAAAAAATAACATAGCTCAACGGATCAGCAAGTTGAAGTGGCAGTAGGCAAGCCACATAGCACGCAGAACAGATGGCCAATGGGGGCTAAGGTTCTAGAGTGGAGAGTATGGATGAGAAAGCGCAGCATAGGACGTCCACCTACAAGGACAGATAATCTTATAAAGCAGGTCGACGGTGGATGCAGGTTGCTTTGCAGACATTGAGGGAGGCCTATGTCCAGCAATAAACGTCCTATTGCTGAAATGATGATGATGATCCAAGATGGGTGGTAAATGACTACCGCCGCCCATAGGCACCTGCAACTAAAGAGACACAAGTGCTTTGCCGGCCTTTAAGGTGGAAGCAAGGGAAAGATGGAAGAGGGGGAGTAGGAGGGAGGGAAGAGTTAGGGCCTCCGGTAACCTCACTCACTCGGCGAAAAGTAATGCAATCAGTGCTTCACTGCCAGTTTTCTGTGAGGCCGTGGTATCACTCTGGTCGAGCGGACCCATACGTGCCGAAGCATGGCTCTCCTATGATTAAAGACAGTGTTTTAAGCTTCAAGCCACATAAAATCCTTAAAAAATGATGCTTCAGAAATTCAACAAACAAATGTTATGATAAAGTGTCATAACACATTATCTAGACAATTTTATCAAAAATCTATAAAGTATACTCATTACCGTGGAAATCTCATCGATCTAACATAACCGTCGATAGCACGCAGTGTGTGAGTGACGTAAAGTAATACATGCGTACGTCATAGCACGCCCTCTCGATTCTAAAGGACAATGCATCGATAAGTTGAACGATGAATCGGGGAAAGCTTGTGTCCTTTTGTAAATAGGAACTGGTGCAAGACTGGCTACTTGCAAAAACACAACACTACAAGTAGCGTCATTCAAGCGCAATCTTCGTGTGGAGATAGTTCAGACTATTTTAACAAAGAATAGTGTCGCCTTTTCTCCTTTAAAATTCCGTCACAGGCGTTTAGACAACTGAAGCAAGAAGATTTGATCTCTGATACTAGTTCACGCAGTTTTCATACTTTTTTTTCTAAATGTTTGTAAAAACAAGTCACTGACTGGCCTGTTGGTCTAGTACTTAGAGAACCTGACTGCTGAGCCGTGGGTTTGATTCCCACTCAGGATAAATTATTGTGTGAGAAGCACGATCAGTTTTGTGTGTCTGGGTGTAATTTATCTATGGCATGGATATATTTAGTAATATATAAGTATGTTTATCAGCAATCTGGTTACCATACTGGTAACATTTACCATTTGGTTACCAACTAGGTTCTGCCTAGTTTGGGATCAGACGGCTGTGTGTGAGATGTGTCAAGTTATTATTATTATTTTCTGCAAATAAATGTATTTGAATTTGAAAATTGTAAAGCATTAAAAAACATGTTTCGAACGTTTTCATTCAAACAGTCGGAAACAGGTGCTTGTTCAAAATGTTGATTAATATTGGTCTTTGGGATCCTAAAGAAGAGCAGAGTCCTACTAACAAACGAATCTTGGTGTGTAGATAGCTGGAGATCTGGATTAACACACAGGCTACTTTTATCCCGATACTCCGACGGCACTGGGACTTTCGCGGGTGAAACCGCGGGGCGCAGCTAGTCTATAATAAGTCAGATTTCCTAATTAGACGATTTTATATCAAATAACTGTGAAAACGATCGATGCATTTCTAAACTGAATAATTAAAATCTGAAAACCAGCTTTGCACAACATATTGTTAGATGCAGCATCATGCTGAGATAGTGACCTATTCAGGCTCGCACTAATAAACAAAAAAGTATAGTACGTTATTAATGTCCCGATTTATGATTGCAGTTACTATCTCTGTAACGTAGCCATTGTGTGTTTACCGCCTTACTGGTTTAAAATCATAATTTTTAAATTTAAAACACCCCCGACTCGAAAATCCCTATAACGATTAGAAATGGCCTGATTATCTTCGAACGGCTGAACAGTTTTTCTTGAATTACATCTAAGAACACTCTCGATCAAGTCACCCTTCAAACATAGTAAAACGCACTTATATCGGTCTATTCTTTTGGGAGCTACGATGCCACAGACAGACACAGATACAGTTACACGTCAAACTTATGCGTCTAGAATTAAAAAATATACTGCAATAGGTATACAGTAAAGTACATAGACGGCATCGTTCTTCGTCCTTGGCATAGACATTTTCCGCAATTTTTCATCGGTACAAAACAATAATACGTCTTTGTATCATTTTTCGATAAGAGTGGGTACCTATTATGCTAATACGAACAATACTGACGGTAGTCACGAACAAGGTAGGATATGAACGGAAAAGGACAAATAATGTATTGTGAGCCTTCAATATGTCATAGCCTAATACGAATATTGAAATATATTGAGGAGAATTATGTCGATATTAAGATTTATAGGGTAAATAACGTATGGTTTTAAATGACAAAGTGCAATACTTCCTTTATTTCCGGCAATTTTCAGGGTTCAGTCTTTCTAGTGATGTTGTATTTTCTAACATTTTAAGGTTTCTCGGGATCAAATACAGTAGGGACAGGTATTATCGCAGATTTAATAAACCGTTTTTTTTTTATTCGTGACAGTATTTAAAGTGAAATTACTTCTTAAAAGATGTCCCAGCAACTTATGTGCAGATACTTCATATTGTCTCTGCATCAGTCGACTGGCAGAGAATGCCCTAGTCATTGACTCCACCTCCGTAACGGCTGAACGAACTAGATGAAATTTGGCACAGAAATAGATTCTAGTCTGGACTAGCACATAGGATTTATTCTGGAAAAATGTACGGTTCCCATAGGATAGATTTCATCAAACAACAGCGGGCAACAGATAGTAAAAAGAACCGGACAAGTGCGAGTCTGACTCGCGCACCGAGGGTTCCGTACAGTACGTCCATCTCGGGAATCAATTCTCGAAGACTTTTGCCCGTCTTTTTCGAAAGACAAACTAAACTTTGCGGTTGCGATGTACGACAAAGTGAACAATCCAACCGCAAAATATAAGTTTGTAATCACAAAAATACAACTTTTATTATTTTTTGGAATTTTTCTCTTTATTTGTGCTGTAAGACCTTGCTTTTTGCCAAATTTCGTGATTCTAGGTCAACGGGAACTACCATATAGGTTTTCGACCCAAACCTATAGGGTACTTCCGGTTGACCTAGAATTGTCAATTTTTGTTAAAAGCAAGGTCTTAAAGCACAAGTAAAGGGAAAATTCTGAAAAATAAAAAAAATTGAAAATTAAGGTTAATTTTGGTACTTACAAGTTTTAGCGAAACTCTAAATTTGCCTATATCTTTTTATCGTGTTGACTCAGGACCTTGATTTTTATACACCTAATAGGGACTATAGACCTCACTATCTGGTATAAATTTCAACTTGCTAGGTCCACCGGTTCCTGAGAAAATCGGTGGTGACACACGGACAGACGGACAAGAGAGTGAGTATAAGGGTTCCTTTTTTTACCTTTTGAGGTACGGAATCCTAAAAAAATAAAAATACTTTATTGAAAGCCTTTGTTACATTTTACAATAATTAAACGATAATGGTTACAGTAGTATAAACTGTGGCGTAGCCATTAACGCCCACATCCGAATCTTGCGGTATATATATAATTAAGGTTAGTCATTTGAGGGTATTTACCATAAGTGAGTTAATATGTTTTCCCTATATTGTGTATGTAAATGGTGTTTGTATGTATATATACTAGTATGTATATTAGTATATTGTATGTTAAGTGTAGGCGAGTGTATGTCTGTGTGCGTGTAATGTATGTAGTGTATTAGTTTTCATGCTATGATGTCTTCACACTGATTATAAGTTACGGAAAGAATCCACACTATTGACTGTCTGCCTGATGCCTGATGACTGGCCTGTTGGTCTAGTGGTTAGTGACCCTGACTGCTAAATTAGGGAAAGAAACCACACTATCCGTTTGTACTTACGTTTTTTATATGTCAGGAGATACATATATATATATTTTTATTGTAGTGGGGGCAAACGAGCAGACGGATCACCTGATGGTAAATGACTACCGCCGCCCTGGGCACCTACAACTTAAGAGTCACAAGTGCATTGCCGGCCTTTAAGGTGGGAATAGGGGAAGAAGGGGGAGAGAGGGGAAGGGCGGAAATAGGGGAGAGGGGGGAGAGGGAAGAGTTACGGTCTCCGGTAAACTCACTCACGCGACGAAAAGCAATGCAATCATTGCTTCACTGCCGGTTTTCTGTGAGGCCGTGGTATCACTCCAGTCGAGCCGGCCCATACGAGCCAAAGCATGGCTCTCCCAGGAACAAGCAAGCAACCTATTAATCCTATTATAAAGTTTGGGGCTTAGAAAGTAATACTGACGGGATACCAGAGAAGTCCAGTACACATGTCCAACCAGTCAACCATTTTCTTTTGTTTAGTAGTACCTAAGTATTGACGAGGTTCAGTGTTACCAATTAAAAATTATTTTTTTCAAAATACATTTAAAAATAATGATTATGGTCGAATTATGACCAGATGTCGAACACTAGTGTACATAAAATAATGTAACTCACCTCGCTCCCGTCTTGCTGCGCATTGCATTTGCTTATGTTAAGAGTGCCCGAGATGAAGTCGTTCTGTACATCCACTATCAGGAATGCGCTTATCGGCCGCACGATCTAGCCAGAACAAAAATTATGTTTAGCGTCGATATACCATTAGTGCTGAAAACATAAAATATTCTACATACATATTGTCTGTCTGTCTGTTCGCGATAAACTCAAAAACCACTAAACGGATTTTCATAGGGTTTTCACCAATAGATAGAACGATTCATGAGGAAGGTTTAGGTTTATAATTTGTTAAGGTGTGGTAAAATGGGTTGAAATATGATGATGATTGTTGAAGATGTCTCTGCTACCCTTGTGAAGCCGGGGCGGGTTGCTAGTTTATTTATATCCTAGCCCATTTCATGTCCCACAACTAAAGCACAACCAAGTACATATTGTTGATTAATTATTTATTGATTTTTGATATGGATCACTTTAGGGTCAAGGCCTCCTCCATCCTGTGCAATTTTTCGCCATCTTACAGTTACATCTTACATCGCACAGTTTATCCAGTTAGTACCGTGGTGATATCAAAGACATCGGCTGTCACCAGTATTCTAGTTCTACCTTTGTTTCTTTTACCATTTCGTCCCGACCATCTCGTGGATACTAATACTTTGTTCAGAAATTAGATGATCATTAGGATGTTTCACCCTAACCATCAACTAATTTCTGCACGGATGGTTATGATTAATTTTAATATCTGTCTTTTCAAAAAAATATAAATTAAATTCTTGTCAAGCCCGTCAAAGAATTTAACGATACTGGAATTTATAGTAATTTAAAGGTGATAGACGGATTATAATTATAGATTTCAGGCGCTGGTGGTATTGGTAAATAGGCCCGCTAAATGAGAAGCGATCACCGCGGCCTTAACATGACGACGTTGCTGTTCAGTGAACGTCATGCGTCGACTCCATCCAACGGCTCCAAGCCACCTTGAAAAGTAGTGATACATCTAGTGGGTAAAGTCCGATTTGGTAGAAATATTATTAAACCCTTTTTGAAAAACCCCATACTGTATGAAAACCATGGTACATAGGACGTTTCTTGTAAAAGGAATCGTCTAGCAGGAGTAATCAAAGTCTTAAATTTTACTTTAAAATTTTTGAAATTGACGGGTTCGTATATTACTTAAATATGAGTTTGCGAATCTACAAAATAAATGCAAATTAACAAGTCCAGTTTCAAGCTGCGTCTTACACGACACTGCCCAAAAAAGGAGTGTTATGTTTGAAGGCTAAAAAGATATAGTATGCAGAGTGTACCTTAGAAATAAATAGATAATAAATTCATAAAAAGGTGGTCCAGTGTTAAGCATTTGCAGTACAGACCAGATCGCATTAAGTTAGCACTGTAGTACCGAAAGAAACTAGTACCGGATGGCCGCTACTACGTAAAAAACGCGTGCGTCCGGCGTGACGTGCCGCCATCGTAATGGTGGGCAATGACACAGCGTAATTAAGAGAACCATGGCAATGACAATCATTAAACCGCTCTCACGCAAGGCTCGCAGAGGTTGTCCGCGTGCACTATTACTTGGTATAATTTTTTGTGCTAGCGTATTGGCGCACAATCAAAATTCAACTTTATTTTTTTATTAAGAGGGTTACAATTTATGTAATTGTCTTGTTTAGCCATCTGTTTATAAACAAGTGAAGTTACAAGTGACTACTGTTATGTCCGCTCACCACTTTGATCCAATGGTTCCAACAAAACGTGAACTCTTCCTTGTCAATAAATCCATCTCCATTCTTGTCGAAGACTTGAAACACGTGGCGCGCTTTCTCTTCAGGCAGGGGATAGATGTGACCTTTGTCATTTCGGAACAGCGCCTTGCAGATCAGACGGAACTCGTCCAGGTTAAGCTTCCCATCCCTGGAAAGAAATCTTATCTTAGCTAAGGTCGTCGGTGGATATAAACATTCTGAGATCCACATCGTGGAGATCTTGGGAGTTAATTTTTTTGGACATAAGTAGATCTTTTTACTTCATTTTTAGGTAACATTGATTGCAATTAGTGGCTGTTTAAAGGATAAAAAAAAATGTAACTGAAATTTAAGGCCAAGAATTCAAAATTATGCATAATTCTATACTAATATAATCAAGACGAACAGTTTTTCTTTTTAAATCTTTTTTGTTTTGGATAGAGTATTCATTGAGGAAGGCTATAGGCTTTGTAACATCACGCTACGACTCTTAGGGGCCGAGCAGTGACCATAAACGTGGGCGAAATTGCAGCGAACGGCTTGAATGAATTTCCGGTTGTTTAAATGATACTGAAATAATATTCCATACAAACTAAAATGAAGCACACAAACTTTACATGTATCTTTTTTAATACAAATTAAAAATATTTATTTTAAACCGAAAAACAATTAACTAAAGAAAATTTCAATCATAATTTATTTTTTCAGTATTTCTCTTGAGTAAGACTGCAGGCAAATATTTGAAAAGGAAAAGCAATGCTTTAATTTTGCAAAAATAAAACTGTATATTTTTCAAAAGAATTCTAAGGAAGTGTTAAAACATGTATTGTATAATAATTATTAGTATTCAGAACACAAAATCTATATGTATTATACATCTTAAAAATTTTATACTTGTCACCATACTCATATAAGTAATCATTTTTGAAGTTTTGCGTATATTATTGACAGCCCCGGAACTAGGAGGAGGCAAACCGGGGCACCGGGCGGCAGTTTCAGGCAGCAATTAATTTCTGCGCACACTTAAAATCATCACAAGCAAAAATTTCACCAACATTTAAATACATCGCTCGTTTGCGAGAATATCGACATAATTCCAAATTCATTCAAATTGAACTAAGTATGCCAAACGATCATAAATCTTTGATATTTTATGGTGAACAGAGGTGCAACGCCGATTTCGTGCTAACGTTCGTTAGAAAGCGACAAGTTCATTATATATTTAGAACAAAATACTCTAGCGGAAATCACAAAACATTGCCATTCTCTAAAATCAATAATTTTTAGTTATGTCGCTATTGTCGCAAACGAGCGACATGTTACTATCGAATTTAAAATTTAAGACCTTTTTATTGACCGACTTCAAAAAAGGAGTATGTTCCCAGGTCATAGCAATCTTTTTTAAATCTTTTTATGTATGTTTTCCGATTATTCGAAGAAGCCAGGACCGATTTGGAAAATATTTTTTGTTTTGTTTTAAATTTCGCAGTTGGTCCCATTGTCATCAAGTCAGGATGTGATGAATGAAGAGTCCTATGATCGTGCATAGGACTTTTCAAATATTATAGGCACACCTGTAGCGATTTAGTAATTTTGTAGTAACTCGGACATTTGCGATTGGAAAGCACCATTTGGTGAAGTGAAACTGATGATGTAGACCGGAACTACTCAATAATAAGTATTTCTGAAATCGCGTAATCATGTTCAGAACCAGTTGACCTTTACTTGTGCAAAAACTTTATTGTTTTTTTTTTCACTTTCCTGAATCCACCACGCGGTGGAAAATAATGCAAGGACGTACATAAACAAACTTTAAAAAGTTGTCAAACTAGATGGCCGGCTAAACACTACCTGTACTGCTCTATTAAATAACTTACCAGAAGTTGTCAGAGCTCTTTAGTAAATTGAAGAAAATTCTCTAGCCACAAACCTAAGTATGAAGCTGGTCATTTACTACAATACATGCGGCGGTAATGGATCAATGGTATGGTAATGGAATGTTAAATTTATCTTCAACTTATCAATTGGGAATAAAATACTTCGGGAGATTAGAGTAAATGTTGATGTACAAAAAGAGGATATTATTTCGCGTTCGTTCGATAATGCAAGATTTTGTTAAAATATTGCAAGAAGTGAGTGAAAAACCAATAGAACATTGGATGAAAGAAGCTGCACCTGTATCCAAAAAGTTGGAAATCGTGTCAGTCTTTAAAAACAAGCGAATTTCCAAAAAGAAAAGGCAACACGACGAAATCTGCGAGGATGAATGAACGATAGATCCGATTGGGCTATTTTCCAAAAATATAATAGAACAAAAAAAAATCGCCTTCCTCAGTAGCCAAGCGTTTTAAATGTGTCGAATGAGGATGTGCATAAAAATGGAGTCGATCACACACAAAAATATTTCAAAGACTTTCAGAAACTTGCCGTATTCAAAGATCTAGTAACCGAAATTAGTGACCCGCCTGCTCGTTTGCCCCCATAACGTAAATGACAAATTAAGTGCGTTCGACTTGCATCTTATTGGTAAGAAATAAAAAACGTTTGAGGTTTTCACTACTAATTTGCCATTCAAGTTTAAAAAAAGTAAAGTTTCCCTAAAAGTAGATTTTGCGATAACAATAAACCAAACTCAAGGAAAGGCACTCAAAGCAGCATAGTGGAGTGCGCAGCCTGGGTGCAGCCGCGCTTCGACCTTGGCAGTAGACGCACCAGGCGCTAGAGAGTGCAAAACGATCTCCAGGCAATGGGCTGAGTTACCCGTTGCCGGTCACCCTAGCAGAAGCAGGCCCGAGACAGCGGCGCGACATGTTTTCCCGCTCGCCGCCCTTTACACTCTACATTGAATTTGCCTATTGTTCAACAGGCCGCTAAGTATAGGATTCACAGGGATTTCCTCTCTAGGGTACACCCAGTGCCGGATCTAGGGGGGCAAGCCGGGGCCCGTGCCCCAGGCGGCAGACTCAAAGGGCGGCAAATACAAGTTTGGCAGATGAATATACTACTCAGCGTTATCGCAACTTTACGATGACTGAAAGTGCAGTACAGTAAAATAATAAATAAATAAAAATTGTTCATTTCGGACAACTAAAGGATTTGCTTAGTGTATTAGGCTTTTTCTACCCAATAACATTCATCACACTTGAGTATCGATAAGTAAGTAGGTACAAGACGTCTTATTCGACGTTTACGTCTATAGTTAAAGTTTACATTATTTGAACTGACCCAATGTTTACGTCTCGAGTTCTAGTTTAGGTTAATTATGAGCTTTGCGTTAAAATCAAAAGGACCGCGGCTATCGCTGTGTAGCTTATCGTCGGATGGAAGGTGCGTCCAGGTATTCAGTATTCAGTGAAATTTATTTTAGCCATCAAAAGCTATCATTTATAATAATTATTTTTATAATTAAAATACTAAATAAGTTTTACCTAATGTTTTATGGGTTGAAATTATGAGCGCGCCAAGAAAAAAGACAATCAGGAGCGGAATATAGGAAGAAGGCCAAAAGATAGGGTCTTGCATGGAAAACTATTTGCGGATAAGATGAAAAAGTGGATATTTCTTGCACTTCGCACGACCAAGTGGATCAAGATTTATCACCAATATCGTCCAGATAGACTACGAGTATTGATCTGAGAGTGCAATCTTCATCACCGATCTACAAAGAGCAAATTGAAACAATAATGCCAGAATACAAAGAATGTGAAACGGGACACTCGGATTCGGATGAACTGCAAAAAAACCGGATTTGATTTGACAAACCCAGGCAATTGGGAAGACACTGAAAAACTGACCGACCATCAACGATCTTACTTTAAGAAACAAAAATGGAGACAGATCCTGCTTATTGTTATGGGTGCTGTACTGTATCTATCGACAAACTGTCGTTCTTTTCGTGGGTGCCACGAAGCCCCTAGCGAGCTGACCACACAATGTCCTCAGCCTGATCTCAAGGAAACTTCTGGAATTAAATTTTCCTGCTCTCAAACATAATTCAACTCTTAAGTTTCAATTAGAAAACTTTACAGAATTAAATTATTGATATAATGGCAAAAATAGTTAGAAATAGCATTCTAAACGACATCAAAGAAGCCAAGCACAACACAATATTGTTCAACTGCACTCCAAATGTGTCGAATACAGAACAAATGAGCCAGGTCATTCGCTATGTAAAAAAAAATTGGTGATATGTGTGAAATAAAAGAAAGTTTTATTGATTTCATAGAAGTTGCTGGAAAGAAAGGAAAGTACATTTGTCAAAAGACTGTGGGAAAATTGATATTAGATGATTTAGATATTAGACAATGCAGTGACCAATCTTATGATAGTGGGTCCAATATGGCTGGCACCTAAAACGGAGTGCAAGCCAGGATTGCAGAAAGAATTTTCAAATCAATCGCGTTAATATCGAAATTCAAAAGGAAGATATAATCCTTGCGCGTTCCGTCTCTTTAATGGATGGCTTGATGAAAACATTGCAAAAAATTAAATTGAGTATTGGACAAAAGAGGCTAAAGAAGTTGCAGGAAAAATTGGCGTTGAGCGTATTCTACAAAAAAAAAAATGTGCAAAAAACAATTTGATGAGACGTGTGATGACGAACTACCAACACTTCAACCTGTTCAACTCTTTTTTAAGGCAACAACAAGGTATTTGATAGAATCTTTTCAGAAATTAAAAAGAGGCTTGATAGTGCTACCACATTGAATTAGAATTTTGTATTTCTCAATGGTACTGGAATCTTAAATATGTCAACTGAAAAACTGCAGAAAGCATGGAGCACATCTGGGACGAAAGTACGAGAGAGATTTAAGCACAGTTGAATTCTGCAGAGAACTATATGTTTTTAAAGAGCAAGCTCCACTTTTATTTGAAGATATAAAAAATGCTAATGCTTTCAATCTCTTGCAACAAATCTATAAGCATGATTTGCAGGATACTTTTCCTAATATTTGTATTGCTCTGCGAATACACTGTACGCTTCCTACTACATCCGCATGCTGCGAGCGAAGTTTTAGTAAAGTAAAACTTATTAAAAAATTATCTACGATCGTCGATGAGCGAGGAACATTTATCGGGTCTCGCAATATTGGCAGTAGAAAATCAAACTGCTTAGGAGATCAATTATGACAAGGTCATAGATTTGTTTGCAGAACAAAAGGCCCGAAAAGTAAAATTGTGATTTTAATGTGCCATACAAGAATTATTTTTAATCTCATGTTTTATTTCATGTATGTCCATGTATTTTTAGGAAAATATAGGCGGGTAAGGGCGGCATTTTTCAGTTTTTGCCCCGCCTCAAAAAAATTCAAGATACGGGGCTGGGTACACCTGAGACCCCGGCACGTAGGACTCCGTGACGGAACACCGTGTGGTTTTAGTCGGTTCGAGTCCAACATACCACACGTTGCCATTACTCCGTGAGGTGAAGAACCATATGACATTCACAGACAAAAGTAAAATGTGTACATTTAGAGAAAAAACTATTTTGTCCCATAGTCCGACTATAGGTGGCGTGGTCAAGAGTATGACTCTTGACCACGCCAAAGATGTAAAAGCCAAAAATGTGTGTACATAAGCTATGCTATTTATTTGTTTATACGTAGATACCACTGTTTTTATTTTAATAATTACTTAAATAATATAGAGATTGATGAAAGCTTGGATGAAAAAATATACTACCCGTAGTAGCTACTTATTCTACGCAGACAAAGCCGCGGATATCAGCAGGTAATAAAGAGTGTTATCAATGCATTTATTAAAGTCAAAT
Organism: Euplagia quadripunctaria; assembly: GCA_963859945.1. NCBI lineage: Eukaryota > Metazoa > Arthropoda > Insecta > Lepidoptera > Erebidae > Euplagia > Euplagia quadripunctaria. Next base: position 1,419,528 of record OY982580.1, on the reverse strand, counting down.
TTAACATGCCATAAATGAAGGTTTGCTATCACTTAAATTGCCGCCGACGGACAAAAACTTGAAAAAATCCGGACACATGGGTAAAATCGAGATTCTTTCCCGGACACCTTAAAAAACGCGGATTTCTTTTAAATTTTTAGCTTCTTAACGATGTATCTAACATGTATAATTGTCCTTTGGCACAGAGTGTCCGGGTTTTACGCGGACACTTTTTGAAAACCCCCCCCGCCCTCTAAACTAGGACAAATCCGGGGAAACCCGGACCCTACATAAATGCCATTTGTAAGTTTTTTTAACGATTTATATCAAACATTGGAGAGAGGTCGCGCCGCTATTATGTTTCACTCCCAGTTCGAAAGAATTGTAGATCCAGGGCTGATTAACTATTACATAAATGGGAATTAACATCACTGTTTTTTTGTGTCAGGCAATTCAAAGATAGATACGGTATGTGTATACGGTGATGAGGGGTATAGTTAAAAAAGCACTTAGTCTATTCACTGGCCTGTTGGTCTAGTGGTTAGTAACCCTGACTGCTTAGCCAGAGGTCGTGGGTTCGATTCCCACCCAGGACAAATAATTGTGTCATCACATAACTCATGATCATTTGTTCTATATCTGGGTGTAATTTATCTATAATATTTATGTATTTAGAAATATATGAGTATGATTATCAGCAGTCTGGTTACCATAGTTTGGGATCAGACGGCCGTGTGTGAGATGATTGAAGTTATTATTATATTTTATATAAAACCGCTACATTTTATAACTTATTTATTAAGTTATAATGCTCTACAAACGACTAAAAAGCAAAAATGTTATGGAATAGACTTTGCGGTTCCCTCATAAATGGTACGTGTTTGTACTGCCCGACAGTCGGCAAAGCATCACATTAATTCGTATTAATGTAAATCTAAAAATGTACATATACAAACAATACATACTATTTCATTCTTAATGGTAGACTGGTACGTGACTGGAGGTAGAATGTTTACATGTTAACAATGTTAAAATTAATTCAATTGATAACAATGACAAGAACATTGGTGGAAATTTGCACAATATGAAAAAAAGACATTTAAAGTGAGGTTCTGAAGTTCATATTGGGTTTATTCGTGCTTCTAATTTTTTTTTTTTTTTTTTATAATTATGTACCCATAATATTTTTTTTTTTTATATAAGGTTTAGTTGTCAAATTAAAGGATTCTAAAAAAAATTACCTGACTGAAGAAAGGCTTTCTTTCATTTTAGTATTGTAGTAATTTATAATCTATACAACGCTTTGCATCGTAACGTATATCTTAACTCTTATGACATTTAGTTTTTTTTTTATGGTATAGGGGGAAAATGAGCAGACCACCTGGGTCACCTGATGGTAAATGACTACCGCCGCCCATGGGCACCTGCAACTCAAGAGTCACAAGTGCGTTGCCGGCCTTTAAGGTGAGAAGAGCGGGAAGACGGGAGAGGGGGATTAGAGGAGAGGCGAGGGGGAGAGGGGAAGGACGGGAATAGGAGAGAGGGAAGGGTTAGGGTCTCCGATAACCTCACTCACGCGGCGAAATACAATGCAATCATTGTTTCACTGCCGATTTTCTGTGAGGCCGTGGTATCGAGCGGAGTCGAGCCGGCCCATACGTGCCGAAGCATGGCTCTCCCAAGTAAAAACGTTATACTTAGGGACTTCAATTTTGTTGGCGATATAGATTGGAGCACTGAAAATGACGGTACTGACACAACGCCCTTTAACTATACAAATAGGTATTTAATAGATTTTTTTGATGCTATCGATGTATGTAATTTGTCACAGTATAATAACGTACGGAACATAAACAATAGATTGCTCGATCTGGTATTTTCAAACGGCTCCCTAATAATTAGCGAATGTCTCGGTCTGTTAGTGTTCCCTAGTGATTAGCACCACAAGCCATATACGTTAAAGCGGACTTCATCAAAATACATGAATTACTGAGTTTACATTAGTATTAGGTAGGCTCTTGATAACATTAAATGGGATGAGTTATTATCAGTGGCGGATTTACCAGCAGGCTCAGTAGGCTGAAGTCTAGGGCGGCAGTTTGAAGGGGCGGCAAATATGGGGGATTTTTTTAATGTCTTAAACAGAAACTAAAAACATTCATATTTGTCCGGAAAATGTGGTGTAATTAGGACGATAGTGCACAAATTATAAACTTACAATTGCATTGCCAAAAAAATTGTTATTAATATATACCTAATCATGAACTGGGGACGAATCATAATAGAGGTCGGTAGGGGTGGCAAAATTTTAAAAGCCTACTGGCGGCTAATTTGTAAATCCGCCACTGGCTATTATGTACGGAATCATTAGAAACAGCTGTGAGCCTTTTCTATAGTAAACTATATGAACTGAGAGACAAGTACATCCCAAAACCTGCTAGGAAAACAAAATATCCACCTTGGTATAACTCTATCTTAATTAAGATTCTGTAAGAAAAATACAAATTTCACCCAAAGTTTAAAATCTATGGTAACTTATCAGCCTACCATAGCTTTTCATTATTACATAAGAAAGCCATAGATATCGACAAAGTCGAATCATCTATTGTTGAAGTTCCTAAGAACTTTTGGATATACATTAAAAATATAAAAGGAAATAAATACAAAGATATTAATGCTGATAATGGAGAAAGCATATCTATGCAACTTATTTGCTTCATACTTTCAGTCAACATTCCACCAGACCAGACTCAACCTATACCGAGTCACGAATGCTGCAATAACTTCTACCAGCACAGCGAGTATTAGTAATTCAGAAATATGTGAAGACACACTGTTAAAATTACTCCAAAAACTCGATCCTTCAAAATCAGGTGGCCCGGACCTAATACCATTCATATATGTTATAAGTTGCGGTAAAAGTCATGTCCTGCCGATCAGTATTTTGTTCAAGCGCTCACTAATGGAAGGTCATGTACCCAAAACGTGAAAAGCTGCTTTTGTGACTCCCGTTTATAAAAAAGGTGACAATTCCATAGTAGAAAATTACCGATCAATTTCCAAGTTACTTATACTCTCGAAAGACCTCGAGCGTATTCTACATAAAGCAGTTTACCCGGCATTATCGCGGTACTTAGGTGATGAACAGCACGGATTGCTCAATTGGCGTTCCACTACTAGTAATCTTATTCTTTCCAGTGACATTATTTCCGTAGGAATGGAACAAGGTGCTCAGGTGGACGTTATCTACACCGATTATAGTAAATGTTTTGACCGAATAGATCACCGCGTTCTTTTACAAAAACTACTAATGGCCGGAATACACGGCGATCTATATCGATGGTTTTCTTCTTGTAAAGAAATCAGGTCGCAAGCGGTTGTGTTACAGGGGTTCGTATCTAGATGAAATTCTATCGCATGCGGAATTCCTAAGGGATCAATTTTAGGACCTCTATTATTTAATATATTTATAGCAGCCATAAAAACTTATTCCTAAAAATCCTAAAAACAGTGCGTATCAATGCTGACTCCACATTATTACAAGATGATCTTAATAGATTCGTACATTATTGCGATTCAAATAAATTTCAATTAAATATGTCTAAATATTTCCACGTAACTTACACGCGACGAAACCAAGCTGCGGTTATACGCTAGGCAACCAAAGCAGCACCAAAATTGACAGCATTCAGGGCTTTGGCATCTTACTAGACAGCAAACTTTCTTACAGTAAACACATTAAAAAAAAGGAGAGAAAGCTAACAAATCCTTAGGCTTTAAAATAAGATCCACAACTAATTTTAATACCTTAAAACCAATAAAAATACAATATTGCTGCTACGTTCGAAGCCATCTTATTGAGGGTTTCCGACCTGCTGAATACGCATCACAAGTCGGAAACCCTCAATATGAGATACATAAGTATCAGCTTGTCAGTACAGATGAAGTTTCTACGTTATTGGATTTCAAATCAGGGCATTCAAACGACTACATACGTCGGTGTAAAAGGTACCACTTCTTGCCATTGGAAATGCGCCGGTAAATGAATGATATCGCGTATCTCATGAAAATTGCCAACGGTATAATAAATTAGCCGCAACTCCTCTCTAAGATAAACTTAAGAGTCCCTCACGCAGGATTAAGCCAACGGCCGCTACTGGATATACCACTGACTTCAGTAAACTACAGCCGAAACACCTTTTCTCGCATAGTCTCCGAAGCGCAACTAGTTGCAATAGTTTACCCCCCCAGTTTAAGTTTGACTTGTTTTATACCAAACCGAAAACTTTAAGATGCAATCTAAACAGAGAGTTCTTTAGTAGCGATAGAGGCAATGTTACTTAATACATGTGGAGGTTACTTAATTATGTCCCTCCAACACAAGGGGAGGATCCTCCGACCAGGCGAGGTGATCATGCCTGGTGAACCGGTTTCTATAGAATCACTAGTCAAAGTTATTAAAATTTTGCTTTAAAATACTCACTTTCAGATTAACACAAAAAAATCATATTTAAAATATAATTTTAAAAGTCAGTTAAAAATATTAAATAGAATAATTTTTTATTTTAAAATTACTACAATACGAAAAACATTTCCCAAAGATACCCCTCCTTCAATCAATTCTTTAGTATCCTTTAATTTGACAACTAAACCTTGAATAAAAATTCATATCCCCTAGACGTACAAATAAAATATGAACAAACATGCACCCCGCTTTTTTTATTAGTTGTCCGCTTCACGTGAAATGCCCCAGTTCATCATCAGACAGCATAAACATATATTAATTTTTTTTTCTGATAATATCTTAAACCTAATTATGATTTTTTTAAATTACTTTAGAGCTCTGTTATGTGACAAACAGTACTAAATATTTTGAATTTCTTAGAGTAGAGAATAAAAATCCACTTTAAAAGTTATAAAACAATAAGTTAACTTATGTTGCCTTGATAATATCCTGGGCAACCAATTTAAAATCGATCAAACAAACATTTCCGTAACTTTAAAGAAGTTTCTGAAAGTTTAAGATTATTTTTTCACTGAAAACTAATGTAAACATGGTATGCGCACGTACCCGTCTTTATCGAATGTCTCATAGCAAGCATCCATGTCGTTGCAATCGATCTCGTCGACTGGAGAACCGTTGCTAACGTCCAACATTGGTGGCTTGATCGAAATGAACCGCAAGCCATCGTGACATCCGCTTATAAGCACCTCCAACATACTCCCAAAGTATACGTAACCTTAATGACCTACAGTATAAACACAATTTTCAACAACAAAATTGACACGATGCTCACACTTTTTTTATTCTAGAAAATAGTAAATAGTATTCTGTTACCTTCAAGATAATTGTAGAAAAGTAATAAGTTGAATTTTCATGTGAAAATATTGTGAAATATCTCGCAACTTGAGAAGTACGGGTTCATCGGTAATGTTATGAGTCCTCCTGTCAAATATAGAACATTTGGTTTCACGCAAAACATGTAGGTACGTGCAGAATGCTAAACTTTTTTTTTTATTATGCAATGGCATAAGGCACATAGGCAACTCACCTGATGGAAAGTGATAATGAAGACGAAGATGGTACCTACAAGCCTTGTACCATCTTCGTCTTCGTCCAGGAGAAACCTATTCAATATTCTACTACAACAGGAAGTTATATTAGTTTCTAGTAATCGATATAGTTAATATTAACTGTAAATGTTCAATAAATGGGAATATAAAAATCTGAAATACTCCATGCATCCTCAAACTGTAAATCTTAAAAAAAACAGTCTTTATTTCTTGTTGTACATAGACAGCAATGACACTCTATAGAAAAATGGACCAGGGTTGCCAGACGAGTGCGAGTGAATTATCGTATCAATATTCGAAAATTATCGTACCAGATGAAAAATTATCGTACAACTACCAGAACCGCGCGAAACGCGCTATTCCGCAAAAACTAGAAATAGTATAGGAATTTTAGGAAGTTGTGAAATTAGCCGCTCAAACGTCCAGTTAGACAGAAATAAAAAAAAACTTATTTACTATACTTTTGATAAAAGACTGGGATTATCGGAATCACTATTTACTTCTACCTCTGCAGCAGCGCCAGCCGTTTTTGAATATTTTTGAACGTTTGGACTGCTGAAGTCATTCGAGATATAATTTTTTCAGTTGGTTTAAAACCATAACAGCATTCTTTTGATTGGCTTTTTACGCATTGGGCTGAAAGTAATAAGTTTTAAAGCCAGACTTTTATTTTGTATTTTTAGACGATTTTAAGGCACTGATACTAGTCTTTTCACTCCACTTCGGAGGAGAGTTGGAAATTATCGTACTCTGGCGTACGATAATACATTTGGTATCGTGCATTTGTACAAAAAATATGGCTCATAAAATGGCTGCCTTTAGGGTTGTACTTTAAGAAAACGACTTGCATGACCGATATCGTATTAACCTGAAATGAAGAAATAGCGATTGCATTCAATAATTTCACTTGTGCCCGGCTTGTTAGGTGTTTGTTGTATGTTAAAATCTGAACCTAGCGGAAGACGAACAATGAAAGCATACCCAGAGAGTTGAAGTCAGGCAGGCGGCGGATCATAAAACTTAGCAAAATCCCTCACAGCATGTATTCTTCTTCTGCCTACTACTCGAAATAGGACATGTACACGACAATAACTTATTTAAATTGTTTCTATATGAACAGTGGCGGCCTTAGGGGGTGGCAAGCAGGGCAACCGCCCGGGGCCTCGCTATCACAGGGGCCCCGCGCCCTTGCACTACGACCAAAGAAGAAAAATCTCTTTGCTGGCTGAAGTCAAAACTGCTATATGAAACTACTGGGAATTCTGGGTAGAGTCGATGAAGGCCGTTAAATATCAACTAAGTGATATATTTGATGTTTTGAAAGATTTAGCGGAAAAAAAAACAGATCGTCAATTGGTTTTACAATTTTAAAACAATTTTTTTTATTGCATTTTTCATTAAGCATCAGCATTAAACATAGGTTTAATTCACATAAATTCCTCAAAGGACAAGGGCAAAGATCTATTGCCCGGGGCCTCGCAAAGATCTATCGCCCGGGGCCTCGCAATGCCTAAGACTGCCCCTACATATGAAACTTTATCGGTTATCTTTTTTGCATAGTTTCGGAACCTTAAATCAATAAAAGTTATAATAATGGATTTAATTAGTAATAATCTGATCCTTGATGATATCTGAGAAGAGTGCAAGCGTTCCATTACATCTCCGGACCATACATACATACATTTAAACTGTTTACTTTCCACCGCAGAATATCATACATTTTCTGTGAGATTCTTAATTTTTTCATTTTATTATTGAATCTGGAACATCATAAACATTAATTTTGTATCAGGTGGTTATCAATAAAGATTATTCAACAGCATAATAGAGATTTAGACTACATTAGTTACTTAGTTGAATATGTGTAGCCAGATAAAATGGGTCCTTAGAAAATGAAGTTAAAAAGTAGGTAATTGTTCATTGAAGATAAAAAACTTAAGTTGTAGTGGCCTACTGACAAGTAACCACGCAACCTGGATTAGGTAATTATTTATTTGTCTCCTATTCAACTCCAACTTAAGTAACTTACATTTTAAAATCCGTACGTTAAAAAATAAAACTGAAGCAAGTTTACCTTGTCTACCAGATGTGCATTCTTCTTAAAATTATAATCTGGTAAACTCCACCTCTATAGGAAGGGTAGAGCTAGACAAAATTTTATCTTTCACGCAAAATAGGTTTGCTAGATTCAGCGGCAATCTGGAATAAAATATTAATAATTTTATTTAGTAAAAGTAAGGTAATTCAAACTGCTTAACAAAGGCCATTGGTATTTTTGTATTTCAAAACTATTTTGCCTGTTTAAATTATATCATCACCGTCTGAGCTCACAAACGTCCCACCACTGGGCACAGAACTCCTACACAATTTCTTAAAGGAAATTGGCTTATTATACCACGCTGGCCAGACGGGTTGGTATAGGGTTTTATTTCGAATTTTCCCTCTGTTGCAGTGGTGTTATCAACCTAGCTAACTTCTTTAGTCGCCACTTACGACACCCTCAGCATGGAATGGGGTAGTTACATAAAGTATTCTTAATCTATCACTACACAGAATAACTGTTTAAACGAATAAGCATCTTTCACAAAATAAGGTTATAATCATGAAATATATAGGTTGTGCGTCAAGAATAGTTTTTGAACAGATTTGACCAGTCCGAAAAATTACAAAATTATTAATGATTTTTCTATCTGATTATTAAACTATCTTCCCACTCCCATTTAAATGTATAATTGTCATTATATGATTTAAGTCTATTTTGTGCGTGCAAATGAGTTTAAGAGTATTATAGTATATTTCTAAATTGAAATACCAACCAGTAGAGAAGATAAGGGCACTGTGCAGTCATGTAATCTCGTTATGCCAAGAGTTCTGTTTAACTATGTTTCGTGGAAGTGCGTCGAGCAGACACACATTTTATGGCGGGTGTTTATGTTTTCCATATCAATCAATTCTATCCAATGTCTCCTCAAAATTGTATTTACAGAAAATCTGATGAAAAAAAATATTAATATATTTTGGTATAAAAATATAATTATCGATATTTCAACTCGACCATCACTACCCTTAATCTTATATAAATAACTTCAAGTGAATAAACAAAATAAAACCATTAAAAACCTCATAATAGTAAATGTGAAAAAAGAAAATGTACGCAGAATTAAAAAAAAAAAAGCTCTAATTACATAAATACATTAAACAAAATCCTAAAATATTGAACAAGAAAAAAGTACTTCAAACAACCCAAGAGCAATATAATCTTAGCAAATAATCGTTTGACAACAGATGTACCACACATCTCATGTCACACAAAAAGTGCTACCAACATTAGAACTCACTAAACTATGTTTATCTCTCTTTTCTCACCAAGATATGCATGAGAAAGAAAGAGAAAATGCTTTTTGATATATATGTGTGGATTTTATGTGTGTTTCTAAAATTGATTTGTCCATCTCCATGTATTTATTACCTCATTAAAAATGGACTAGGATCCCTTTTATTTTTTTATCATATGGAATCCCCCACGAGTCAGCACCTCACTTAGACTACTGGTAAGGTAGTATGTCGGAATCGAAACGACTAAAACCACACGGTGTTTCGTCGCTAATGGGTTTATTGTAAGGGACTCGGGTATACCCTAGGAAGAAAGACCCGAGAACTCCAGCAGACCTTGGCCATATTTTAATCAGGAGGCAGCCACACCCCACACTATATAATAATCAACCATAAAATGAAAATATTCTATGGTACTTTTTAAATCAGAGTACAAAACTTTATAATTTTCAAATTTTTAACAGAGTTTCTGTCGTAAATTGTCAATGTCTCCAAAAAACAATTAACTACTTTATCTCCAGAACATTTATGAAACATACAACTTTTCAGCCATCTAACATAAAATACCAGAAATAACAAAAGATATTTGCATAGAGGTCATACTTAGGGGGTCATTTGGTTGCAAATAACCTTCTCTACATCCCCTTAATGTATTATCAACATAATATATTTACACGCTACGTTTAACTACGGTGATCGATATTTTTGCTACTATTTGCATCCAAAATCTGAACAAAAATGTTAAAATGAATGATGAAATCACCGAAAGTTGATGCAGAAAGTCTAACAACTGCTGCAACACACATTATATTTTCATGTGTGTCGCAGCAGTTAGCCTGTCAAAAAAGAACAACAACCTCAAAATGGACAATTATCGTAGCTACATCTACAGGTACCTACTTCATTTAAGCGTTTGTGACCTATTGACCTTGTAGTCTGTGTAGTATTTTTCATCTGTAGGCCATTTAATTAACTTCATTCGTGTCATTCATTATCATTCATTCACCGATAACGTTTTACGTTCCAACATCGCGCGCGAGCGTCATTGAAATATTTTCGCATGGCATATTTTTAAATAATAGTATCAAATTACGCTGTGTTTGTAGTTTTTTATGTGATGGCGAGTGTAATACTCTGAAGATTTAGTTCATTGTCGGTTTTGTTTAGTTGCTGTTTATTTTACAAATACCGCCAGTTCAAAGACATGGTTATAGAAAAAGTTCATGGTCTTCAGGCCACCGGTTTGAGTCTAAACGAACGGTTTACACTCCTGGCGAAAGCTGCCCCTGATCATGTAGTTATACGGCAGCAACAGCGGCGCAGGCGCAACTCCATGGGCCCATCATTAGCACAAAATTTGAACTACGGGAACCGCCTGTTGGTTGAACAAGTTGCCCGGCAATTGGAAATGCAGGCTAGGAGGGTAAAGTGTTATTTTTTTTTTGCATATTTAATACTGTTATTGTTTGTAAGTCTTTATTCGCATCGTATCGAGCATAAAACTGTGTTAGCTGTACATTCTGCCAATGTTTACAAGGAAGATAGTCTTGGTCACTAGTAATAGCCATTAGTAACCTGTTAAATATGGTTCCACAACAGTCACAGACTTTTAGGATAAAAAATCAGGACCTAACATTTCTCACTTACATGATATATCGCTGAAGTTTAACCTTTAGATCTCGGTCATTTGTACTTAGCAGATTCGCTCTTAACAAGGTTGAAGAGGTGAGATAAGATTTTCTATTTGAGAGTTTCTCTACTGGAGTTGAAAATTAATGCACTGCAGCATCAATACTATATGACAGGACACAATAATAGTTTATAGGTCTTTAGTTCGCTCTGGTTCTGTGTCCATATACATAAAAGTTAACGCTGAAAAGGGTATTTAAATCAATCTTAGGCTAAAAATTCAATCCAATAACTAAGTAAGTAAGTTAGTTAAATGATTCTACTAACATGTAATTGGCTGATATGATCTCTAGAATATATGTGACAAATGAATTTTGTGTTTTAATATATTAAAACAACTTATCAACAAATAAATAAATACATATGTAAATTAATTAATCTTTATCACACATGTCTGTGTAAACCAAGTATGTAATTAAATGATTTACAATGTAATTACTGTAAAGTATAAATAAACTATTTAGGTTCTAGTATGCAAATAGTTTTTTTTTTAAGATGGAGCAATTTAACAATGACTAAATTCAATACTTCTTTAGCAAGTACTTACAAATTGCCGTGCCGAGTAAATTACAACAATTATAAAAACCTCTACAAAAACTTGTATTAAAAGTGAAAACAGTTTGCTTTCCGACTAAGTACTCTAGACCTCATCAAAGATGTGTTGTGGTGGATGCTGTGTAGGTTGTTCTACCATCTCCACCTGTGTCACCAAGATCTGTTAATGTCAAATTTGGTCTGACTGTGGGCTCACCATCTTTGGCAAGCTGTAAGCCTCAAGTGTTTGAAGATGAGCTACCAGCCTAGATTTGCCATGTGGTGTTTTTTCGTGCCTTTTGTGGAAATGTACTCCTATAAATAATAAGTAACATGTTAATGTTAAATTGTTGAATACCTTAAAATAAGCTTTCTTTCCTGTAATGTGGAATAAAATTGTAACCAACCAGTATTTATTTACTCAGTCCACTTTTTTATTTTATTTCAGTTCATAAAGTAAACTAAATCAAAATATTACATTTTTTTTTCTATACATATGTGTCTAAGACCATTAATTTTCTATCCCTCAGGCTCTTAAACAACGTTTAGGCTTACCACAAACAGGATTACGCAGATTTGGCAGTGAAAGCAGCTTGCCGAGATTGCGAAGATCAAATAGCTATGGTAACCTTAGCCAGCAGAGTGTAAAAAATAGAGTTGCTTGGAGAAACAATGGAAACCTAAGGTTAGCATTAAATAGATGTGTTTATAATTTAATATTTTACATATCAATCATTGCATCTCCTGCAAGTCATCAATGGCAATGTCCTATGGAATTTTGGTCAAGCATATACTGCAGCTATAGCAGCATAGTGTTGAATCAGTTTCATAATATATGTAATCACAAAAAAAGTTTAAATCACATGTTGGTACATTTAACATTTTTATAGCATTAAATAGCAAATGTTGGATTTGGTCAGCTTTAAAAACATTGTTATTAGCTCAGTGAAAAAGAAAACATAGTTCCCTTTTCACTGAGCTGTGTTGTTCAATTCACAGGCATAAAAGTCATGTCTTCTCTAAATAGCTGTTTTTATATTATGAAACTTTTTTTGTGTCGGGAGGCGATATATAAGAAAATTGTGTCACAATGTTTGTTCGCTATGAACTCCTAAAGTAATGAACCGATTTCAATGGAATTTTGCATAATGTTTGCAGTTTGGTTTAACTTGAGAGATAGCATAGTTTTTTTATTAATTACAAATTACCTAGCCTCAACAAGTGTGGCCTGGTAGCTAGTGATAGTATATTTGCAAAAACAAAACCTATTGAATGTAAATCACAAATAAGGATTTTTGATTTTTTTTTTAAATTTGAGCTGACTCTGTAGGCATCTCAACTCAGCGAAGATCCCACTACGCAGCAGAACTACAAAATAGCTGTCTTGTAGTTCTGCTGAATAGGATCCCCAGAGATATATACAAATAACATTATTCATTGTTTTCCGCCACCATCAAGTTGGTCGTGTGCTTGTTTCTCAACTTATTTTGTGTTTAATTTATTTTCCTACTAGAGATCAGTTTCATGGTTTCTATCATGTATAAACTTATATATCATGGTAGGCGAAAGTCTAAAAGTTAAAATTGTTTTTGAGACTCAGCGATCTATGTATGCCGATTAATTAAATAACATCTTTGCTTTCTCTGAGATCTGTCCTTATACTATTATAGGGTGCGATTTGTTTATGCTTGTTAATATTTGTTATTCTAATAAATATGTTACAGAATAAATGTTTGTTATTATAGTAGATCAGCCTCCTTCAGCAATTTGACGAGCGCAGCGTGGCGTGGCTTCCGCCGGCGCGGGAGTGGC
>OY982580.1:1321933-1406407 GCA_963859945.1 Euplagia quadripunctaria | reverse complement strand
CAATGGGAAGTACCATCGCATATATGGTACTTCCCATTGACCTAAACCTGTTTCGATTTACCTGCGAAATGTTCAAATTAAGTCGAATCTAAGGCTTAAGTGGCCGTAACATTTGATTGCATTGACTTAGAAGCTTGATTTTTTTGCATAATTATTTGCTATTAATTTCGTCCACGGGTTCCTGAGGAAAAGGATCTTGACAGACTGACGGACAACAAAATGATCCTATATGGGTACCTTTTTTCCTTTTGAGGAACGGAACCCTAAAAAAATATATCTAAGTATGTTTATCTGTATGCTAGGACCCATATGCTTGCATACCCTTCCATACTACCTTACTTCCATACGCTTGCTGAGTTTGAATCTAGATAGCACTGTGTTCAACATTACTCCCTTTCTAGCTATATAAAGCACAAACTGCAGCCATGTGCTGCTCTATTTATTGATATGTCTAAAGCTTTTGACAGTGTTAAATATAACATTTTGCTGAATCAATTAAAATGTATTGGAATAAGAGGAATAACCTTCAAATCAATTGAAAATTATTTAAGTGACAGAATGCAGGCAACTGTTATAGAAACGTACAATGATTCGACTAAAACAGAGGAAATAGTGCAATCCAAATTCGAGAACGTTAAACTGGGTGTACCCCAAGGCAGTATACTGGGGCCTCTATTATTTCTAATATAAATGATTGTTTTGATTTTAAATCTGATAAAAGAAATAGTATTTGCAGCAAGTACAAATATAATATTAATTTATTTTAAAAAAATCCATATATTACTGCCATCCGCGTTTATAATCACTTACCCATAGCTATTAAGCAACTACGACAAAATATTTAAAACTAAACTCAAGAAGTGCTTACTGGAGAATGTATTTTATAATCTGCAAGAGTATTTTAGTAGTAAGCACTCCTGATGTAATTTTGTTGTTGTAATTTAACAAAAGTATTGCAGTGAATATTTTAATTATTAACTTTTATTATTACTTTATGTCGCATATCCGAAAGGTAAAGCTGTTAAATGAAAATCTATATATTAATACATGAAGCGAAAACTTTGAATCCTTTTTTACGAAAATTGAGCGGACGGAGGAGTATGAAATTTCGCACACTTAGTTTATACAGAGAAGTGACGAATGCTAAAATTTCTGAACAATATTTCCTACAAAGTTAAAAAAAATGCAAAAACGGGTACATACAGCTATGAGTGTACAGTATATATTTTGACTGACAGGTCAAAATATATACTGTACACTCATAGCTGTACAGTATATATTTTGACCTGTCATGGTACAAAAGTCTTTACAATGACAGGTCAAGTAATATTGGCCAATGAAATAAACCATGGTCGAAATTCGACCACCACGGGATCTCTAGTATTTATAATAGTATAAGACCTACTTGTACACAGCCAAGCAATAAAATTATCTTTATAAATAAACTGAATTAAAAAGTAAAATAACATTCCTACTAAGCCCAGTTTTTTGGACTCGTCACAACATTATATGAGCCCAAACTCAATCCATTTGCTAGTAGCCACTTACAAGTTCCACTACATTGGCTGGCTCCATCATCGAATTAGCTCCAAGATGCCAAATTATTGTATTGTCATTTAAACTACGTATAGATACAAAGTTTGATTTAGGTACGACAATTGGAAAATCAATTAAAATTTAGTTCTAAAATCTGTTTACATATTTATTTACAAGTGAAGCTAATAATAACATGTTAATGAAAGTATAAACAAGCCCTTTCCTTCGCAGGAGGAGCAACCCGCACACAACAACAGAGACCAATCACCAAAGAGGAGTTAGACCTTCAACTAGATCAGTACATGGCCAGCTCTAAGGCAGCCCTAGACATAGAACTAGAAAACTATATGAAGAACGCTATGGAAATGGAGTGATTCTGGACTATACTATATGTAGTTGATTCGCGTGTGTATTCATTTTCATATAAACTATATATTTTTTTCTTTTTTATAACTGATATTGTGATAATAATAAAAAAAAATAAAAAAATATTTTTGACACACTTGGCATCAAGTTCTAAATGCCTAAACATCCAAATCTGTTCAGGCATTTAGAAGTTAACTGTGAAGATATTACACTCCTGTTTTGGTCAGTCGTGTAAAAATCAAATGGACGCTGCGGGGATCGTTTACCATCAGCTGGTTGTATGCTTGTCTACCATATCTTTGTATAGTGAAAGTCTCAGTGAGTGTCTGTATTTTTAACCGACTTCAAAAAAGGAGGAGGTTCTCAATTCGACTATCTTTTTTTTATGTTTGTTAACTCAGAACTTTCGACTTTGATGATTTTTTTTAATTTGAAAGCTGCTGCTTCCCGTGTGGTCCCATTTCAATCAAATCTTTAATGGAATAGTGTTTCTTTTGAAGTTGGTTTGTTTTTGAAAGAATTATTGTTCAAGCTTATCTTGAAAACTAATAAACTAATGGGCTTACCATAAGACGCATTGTTTGCTTGTCCTCCCAAGTGAGTGTCAATTTCTGTATGTTGGGGCTGATTTTGAACGGTATACAACGGATTTGAATGTGTGTTTTTTTGTTAAAATCTTTACCTATCCAGGGCAAATTTAATTCATGTAAAATTGCCTTAAAACAAATTTGTCCCCTCGTAAAGCCAGGCCAGGTTTTAGTAAATAAATGTTATAGATAGATGTGTATCATAATAGAATGTCTTCTATCACTGTAAAGGTCTTCAAAATAAAGTTTAAAAAGAAATGTTGATAAGAATATCACTTTTTTTTGTGATTTCTTGTAATGGGCTTAACTTAACTGTCAAAAATACATGTCATAGGAATAACTTATTTTCTGTTGTTATTTTAGTGATTACTGAAAAAATTTTGATTAATTTACAAACTCTTTGTAGTCGAATGAAATCAAACCAATTGGGTTAAGTTTGTCTAAGAGGTTGTTTCTGTGTTTGTTGGACTATAAACAGAGTAAAATCTCTTTATAGTCTATTTTTCCATGAAACACGGTTATGTCATAAAATATTCAGTTGAAATTTCGAGGTGAATATCAGTAAAAATTAAAGTATTGTTAGTGTTAAAAACGGTTGATCGGAGCTTGCATTTAGTTGTAAGTGGTTCACGTCGGTATTCATTTATACATTTAACAGATTTAATATAAATCATTTTTTTTAGAAATCAAAATGAATACACACGTTTTGTTAAATTTAAGAAATATTCTCGGCTGTAAAATACATTGAATAAAAATTTTGTTTCTGTAAATTATAATTGTTTTATTTTTAAAGACTTCCGACGTGTATCACAGCCCCCCTTGACCCATCTCAAGTTATATAAATGTTTCGGAACTTGTTTGTATCAACCCCCGAAAAATAAAATCAAGGGGTTTCTTAAGTTTAACACGAGTATCTGTGTATTTGTGTGTCTGTCTGTTGCATCATAGCTCTCAAACGGATGAACTGATTTGAGTGCGGTTTCTTTTCTTTGGAAGGTGACTTGATACCGAGTGTGACCATTCGTAGATCATCAATTCTTTTTTAATCGTTGAAGCAATTTGCGAAAATCTCACCACGTATCACCAGGGGGGGGGGGGGGAGGGGTTTAAAGAAATTGCTAAAAACATCACGTGATTAATGGACGACCCGTAAAGTGGCAAACAAGCATACAGACGGTCTGGATGATAAGCGATTACCTGTGCATACTCCCAACAGAAACTTGCCACTTTGGTTGCAATTACGTTGATTAGCCATAGAGTTCTGTAGAGTGGAAGTGCATCCCCAATTCGAACAAAAATCTGCTTTTGTCTAACAGCCTTACATGACTTTTTTTATTCCTACTTATGCTAACTAAAATATAATTATGAATGGAAGGAGAATCCTACTAAACTACTAATAATATAAACGTGAAAGTTTGTGAGGATGTATGGATGTTTGTTACTCTTTCACGCAAACACTACTGAACTGATTGCTATGAAACTAGGATGTAGATAGCTGGAGACTTGGATTAACACATAGGCTACCTTTTATCTCCATATTCGCACGGCACCGGGACTTACGCGGCGCAGCTAATTGACAATAAAAATAATATCTGAAACACATTTTTTTGGGACATTTTTGTTTATATTAATGCATCTTACTCTATAAAGTTACAAATGTGAATGTTTTCTTAATATAGTACATACACATTATACTTTCGTATGCGTGTTTCGTGAATAGTGAAGAAAATCGAATAAATGTTGCAGATCTCCGCATAATTGTGGCACTATAGCTATATCTACGTGTCAGTTCTTTGCTGTCATTGTTCCCTGTTCACTGATAATCCGTTCACCCCTGTAATGTTATAAGAAAAAAAAACATACATTGGTTGTCCGTAAAGTCGGTTTACGGACGATAAGTTTACGTGATAACGTCATAAGAAAACACAATGTTTTTAAAACTCTGGTTAAAAATATTAATTTTTAATTTTCAAATATTATTTATAATTTTTGCAAATTTAATTTAAATAATTTGTTTAAATATAATCACGAACAATTAGTTATAGAAATAAACTGAAATTAAATCAATGTCAATAAACGAACGCTTAGGCCGATCGTGACTCTATCGCTTGTTCCGCGCTCTCGCTTGCACGCTCGGCTCAGGCGGAACGTGACAATGAGTCATTCTTTTTTCGTGCGTGCCGGCTTTCATCGATTTATAAGACGTTATCACGTCAACATTACTATTAATAACTAGCTTATTCGGCTTCGTTCGGTTTAATGTAGATTTTGTAAATAAATAAATTATCCATCGGGAAAATTACCTACTTTTTCTAAATGTAAGGTATAGTCTTTCCGTACAACTGACAACGTGTAGGTAAAATTTCACGATGATTGGTTCAGTAGTTAAGACCTGAAAGCTTAACAAAAAACTCTCATACCCATTTATAATATGAGCTAAAATTGCATACACAAAATATTGCTCAGAGAGGGAAAAATTATCTTTATCTAGCATCTCTGTCTCTCTCTCTCTTTTGTACAAATACATTTTTCCAAGTCTAATATATTTGACACTAGCAGCGCCCCGCAGTTTCACCCGCGTAAGTCCAGATCCCGTCCGAATATCGAGATAAAAAGAAGCCTATGCGTTAATCCAGGTCTCCAGCTATCTACATGCCAAGTTTCATCGCAATTGGTTCAGTGGTTTTGGCGTGAAAGTGTATCAAACATTATCCATCCATCCAAACTTTCACATTTATAATACTAGTGGGATTTTTATTATTTTTATTTTTTTTGGTATATTAGTTTTAAGTATAGTCGTCACATTGAAATGTTTGGGAAAATGCTCGAGTTCTGCCTGTCTCGAAATAAAATGTAACTTTAAAAACAATAATTATTAATTAATTTAATGCTTGTTATTCTTCTTATTCATACATTTTCAATGAAAATTAACTTGTTTCATAATCAACTTAGGAAACGAGCACATGGCCGGTCCAGGAGTAATCTTTTGACTGGCCTGTTGGTCTAGTGGTTAGTGACCCTGACTGCTAAGCCAGAGGTCATGGGTTCGATTTCCACCCAGGACAAATAATTGTGGGATGAGCATGATCTTTTGTTCTGTGTCTGGGTGTAATTTATCTATAATATGTATGTATTTAGTAATATATAAGTATGTTTATCAGCAGTCTGGTTACCATAGTACAGGCTCTGCCTAGTCTTGGATCAGACGGCCGTGTGTGAGATGTTAGAAGTTATTATTATTATCTTAGATGTGAGTATAATATTAACCTTATGTTATTAAAAATAGCGCTGAAAATCGTATGCCACTGGCCGCCTGACGAGATTATACTACTTGCATACGATTATCAGCTCTATTTTAATATTTTTAGGGTAATATTTCATTCAAATAGAGTTGATATTCATATATATTACCATCGGTATTATATCATTTCTGTCCTCTTTTCACTGTATCATTTAGAAATTCTGTCCTTTTTTTTTGTGCTTGTGGAAACCCCTTCGGGCAGTCAGCCCACCGGGGTTTTGTATATATAGTGTCGGAATCGAACCGACTAAAACCACACGGTGTGCCGTACTGCGCCGTGTGGTTTTAGTCGGTTCGATTCCAGAATAACCTGATGATGATGATGATTTTAGTATCAGGTATTCTATTATGTAAAATCTATTAATTTTAAGCTTTCATATCAATAAATCTAACTGACTTACCACAGTGACAGAGAATCGTTTAACTGTCCTATATAACATACAAAAGTCGATTGTATACCTATAGAAATAAGAGTTGATTTTGCATAATAAAAAGTTAAAAAAATTATTTTTGTTTATTTTAATTGTATTATTAAACTCTGCGTGGATAAAGACGTCCAATCTACATTATTACCAACTGAAATGCGATAATGTTACTAGAGCAACTTATATGAAAGATTTGGGTAAAATTTGATTCGGGACTCCCCTTCCATGATCAGGAGTCAGGAATCTTTCAGGTGTCTTGGTTTTATTCTCAGGAATGCGACTGACTTTAATGGGAATGACGTGGTATAGGGCTAGGGCTCTCTTTCCGCATTAAGGTGCCGCACCGCAGATAAGGTGACTAGTTGAGCCAGCCTAGCTCCTTCCAGAAAAATTTTTTGTCCTCTAAAGACTATGGCAAACTTGTTGAATATATAAAATGTAAACTTAAAACATTAATGCATACAAATGTGATACTATGTTTGCCTACTTTTAAGCCAAAAAAATAATCTTTTGTATAATAGTAGGTTAAAAATTTTTCAACCAAATTTTGTACCATGACAATTGGACTTTCCAATATACCTATATTTTTGATACAAACAGGCATTTAAAGTATACTTATGAAATGTTCAAAAAACATACTGGTTACATAAATAACAAGGCTTTAAGTGATATTTTTTAAGATTTAAAGTTATATATACAGGCAAAAGTTGATTTCTATTATGATAATCTTAAAAATTCAAGTACACAACAACAAAACGAAAAAGGTATTATAAAACCAGGCACTATTCCTTACTATTTAAACGAAGAGAAATTGAAAGGGAAAGCTTTCTTCGCCAATAACGATGAACCAACTGAACTGCATCAAAACATTGTAGAAAAATTAAACATGACTGAACTTAATATCTTTCACCAAAATGTATGTGGTTTAAATAATAATCAGGACGAATTGGAAATATATATTGATAGTTTGTGTCATCCCTCACATTATTTATGCATTAGTGAGCATTTTCTTAACAACAACCTATACAAGGTTGTTGTTAAGAAAATGCTCACTAAATAATTAAATTAATTTTTCTAAATATCAAGTTGCAACATATAACACTAGAGGAAATAAGCAAAGAGGAGGTACTCTTATATTGGCAAACAAAGATAGAGACTATGAAGAGCTCAAAATAGCTAAAAAATTATATATCATAGAAAGTCTTGAAATTTGCTGTGTTAAAGACATGCAGACAAATGTATGTATATGTTGCTGTTATCGCACTCCAAATGACAAAAACTTAGATGTATTTCTACTAAGACTCGAGAAACTATTAGAACATTTTTTTGACAAGAACTGTCTGATTTGTGGTGATTTTAACATTGACCTATTGACCGAAAGTAAAAAGAAAAATGACTTACTTAATTTATTGACTTGCTATAATTTTAGACCTTTAATTAACATAACACACCTTTATCCGTAATAATTCTCAATCTTGTATAGACAATATTTTTACAAATATGACTAAATGTGACTTTAGGCAATGTGAAGTAGACCATAACGGTCTGGCAGATGGACATGCAGGCTTGCTATGCCGCACAGTAATAAAAAAATCTGCACGATGTAGGTATACATAGTAAAAATACTTTTCTACAAGTCACAAAAGGGAAATTTACTGTGAAAAATAAATCCTTATTTCGCCATCTGTTGTTACAACAAAATTGGTGTAATATGGGAAAAAATTCATTTATAAAAGCTTTTAATGAAATCTTCAGACACTGTTTTAAGTAAAAGAAAGTACAAGTAAATCTGTCACATCCTACACGTGTGCTGTGGGTCTCGAAGGGTATAAAAGTGTCGAGCAAAATGAAACGATTTTTATGTGTCGGCAAAGAAATCAACAAAACAACACTATTGTAAATTATAGGAAAAAGTATCTCACATTATACAGAAAAGTAATTAAAACAACTAAAAAACTAACAACCCAGTCAAAGATAGCAAAATCAAAAAATATATCAAAAGATGTCTGGAAACTTATAAACGAACACCGAAATAAGAGACATGAAAACAAAAGTAAATTAATTCTTAAAAATGCAAAATAAATTCATAACAGAACCGTCTGAAATTGTTAATATATTTTTGAAGCAGTTTGAGTTATGCTCTAAGGCTAGCTCCACAAATACAAAAGCTGCTATGGATATCTTACGTAACAGTGTAGAAAAGGTAAAGAATGGTCTTATCTTAGTCAATTCAACTCCACGAGAGATATACAAAATAGTAAACAAAATGGAGGCTAAAAAATCGCCTGGTTATGATGACATACCTAAAACAATAATAAAAGAAAATATAGACATATTAGCAGAACCACTTAGTATTTTATTTAATAAATGTTTTGAAGAAGGTATATTTCCAGAACAATTTAAAGTAGCTAAAATATTGCCCATACATAAAAAGGGATCGAGAGTTGATCCGAATATGTATAGACCCATCCCACTGTTAACTACTATTTCAAAAATTATGGAAAAATTAATTAAAGACAGGTTATTATCGCATCTAAATCGAAATAAAGTGCTTAGTAGTAGACAATTTGGATACCAGAAATTTGTTGGGACACAAGATGCAATTCACACACTTATAACGGATGTTTTGCGTAGAATAAACAATACGCAAAGAGTGGCAGGACTTTTTCTAGACCTAAGTTCAGCATTTGACACAGTCAGTCATGACTTCCTATTAGAAAAACTAGATTACCACGGGGTACGGGGTAAGTCTCTGGAACTTCTTGCATCATACCTAAGAAATAGAAAAATGTTTGTTGAAATCAAATCTTGTACTAAAAGCACTAAATTCTTCACATGAAAATACACTTAGCGAAGAAACTTACAAGTCTAAAATGTCTACAATTCATGCTGGTGTTCCCCAGGGTTCCATATTAGGCCCAATTTTCTTCATAACTTTCATTAACGACCTTATACAATATGTAATGAAAACCATTGGGGACTCTATTCAGTTGGTAATTTTTGCTGATGACACAAATGCAGTAGTATCCGCCGATGACATAAGCACTCTAAATGTAAGAGTGTATAAGACATTAGACACCTTTTACAACTAGTTTACCGTAAATAGCCTTAAAGTAAATACGAGCAAGACCAACGCAATACTATTTCGTTCAACAGCCAAGAATTATGAAAGACTAACTAGTAATATGAACGGAGAAAGCATCACCCAAACCTTGGTAGTTAAGTTCTTAGGAGTATACATTTAGAAAATTCAATTAGTTCGGCCTGTTATGTACTCAGAAGTCTTAGAAACGAAGTAAGTCGAGAGCATTTAAAAATGGTATACTTCGCGTTAATCGAGTCAAAATTAAGATATAGCATCCTTTTTTGGGGAGGAAGCTATGCCTACGATATTCACAAGGCATTTGTTGCCCAGAAAAGAGCGCTAAGGACCATAGTAGGAATCCAGCAACTAGATTCATGCAGACCATATTTTGAAGAACTTAGAATATTGACAGTTCCATGTTTGTACATACTAGTTTTATTGACGCATCTATCAAAATATGTCCATGAGTATGAAACGCAAAAAGAAAGACAAATAAGGAAGAGTACAAGAAGGAAAGATTTACAAACCAAACATGTAGAGTCACCCTTAAAAAGAAGTATACGTGGACAAAGTTCCATGACAATATGTACATCCATTATGCCAAAATATTCGAACCAACTATAACGACCAAACATGGTATTTACAGTAACTAGCCAATTCCAAGTATACATTGAGTTCAAAAGGTTGTAAACGTGTCTGATTCATAAGTTTGTATACACCTAATAATCCTTCATGTAACTACTCAGTTTTCCAAAATGATGTATACGGCTATTGTTTAATAACGGCGTAAACAAATGTGATAAATCATGTCAGCGTTGCACCGCTACACTCATTTAACAACGATCAGTAGGTGCCAAAGATGACGAGACTGTCGGTTTAACTAATATAATAGTAATATTGTATTCAATTCAGACAATTTTGTCTTATCATTGTTGTCAATTTTATATATTTTGTTGTAGGCAAGCTAATAGAAATGATGGAAAGAACTAAATGACACCCGTAGTTATTGAAAAATTGGCAAAGAGATTGACATTAAATTCTACGTCACACATGTAAAATAACAAATAACTGACCTGTTGGTCTAGTGGTTAGTAATCCTAACTGCTGAGCCAGACGTGGGTTCGATTCGCACCC
The DNA here is from genome assembly GCA_963859945.1 of Euplagia quadripunctaria. Lineage (NCBI taxonomy): Eukaryota > Metazoa > Arthropoda > Insecta > Lepidoptera > Erebidae > Euplagia > Euplagia quadripunctaria. The sequence goes on along the minus strand of OY982580.1, from coordinate 1,395,973 downwards.
TGGAGCAATAAATGTGTGATAAGCACGATCATTTGTCCTGTGTCTGTATCTATAATATGTTTGTTTGTAGAAATGGAAATATATCTGTATGTTTATCTACAGTCTGGTTACCATAGTACAGACTCTGCCTAGTTTGGGATATGACGGCCGTATGTGAGAAGTGTGAAATTATTATTATTATTATATCATAATATTACATAGAGGGGCTCATGGCTAAGTGGTAACCGAGTAGATTAGAACATTACAAAGTTAAGTTATGCCAGTTTAGTAGCCAGGTCAGTCTAGGATGGGTGACCATTCTTAATACATTGAGAACCCTCCGTGCTTCAGAGAGCACGTTAAATCGTTGGTCCTGGGTGCCAAACGAACATATGTGGCATTCGTTAAGGGTAGTTGGAGCCCTAAAAAGTCCGACAACCTGGTCTAACTACGAAACTTCAATATCGCCTAGTACTTGGGTTGTGGAGGTCTGATGGCAGTCGCTTCACGCAAAATATCGAACTTTGGCCGTATCGTAGTTGGACTGAAAGCCAACCCCAACTTAGTTGGGAAAAGGTGCGGAGGATGAATAAATCATTACATAATTTGGTACAAATAATTTTATTTTCAATGATAGCAGCATATGGAATATTGAGAAATAATCATTTTTAAATATGAAATAATTTTTTTTTTAACAAAATTGAAATGAAAATTTAAAGTACACAAAAACATAACTGCATGTATTAATCAAAACACGAGGTTTCTTTATTTTATTATTTTATAGGAGCCGTTAGCATTGATAACTTAGAGTTTCTGTCTCATTGATGAAGTCATATCTAAACTTAACTATAAATAAACTTTTTAGTTTCTACTTTTTTGATGTCTATTTATAGTATAATATGATTACTTATTACTAAAAAAGCGGTACTTAAACTTTGTATTTTGCTATAAATATTATCAGAATACCCAGTTTCTTATTTCGATGAGAACTACGGATAGGTTAGTAACAGATTGATATTTGTATACGTCGTTATTAAACAATGGCTGTATACATTATTTTGGACGACTGAGTAGTTACTTGGTTGTTGGGTTATTTAATTATACAAACTTATGAATCAGACACGTTAACAACGTTTTGAACTCAATGTATACTTGGAATTGGATAGTTACTGTAAATACCATGTTTAGTCGTTATAGTTGGTTCGAATATTTTGGCATAATGGATGTACATATTGTAATGGAACTTTGTCCACGTATACTTCTTTTTGAGGGTGACTGTACCAAGTCTTGAGGTTGTGAAACATAGCGCTTATTACAAATCGGTTAAGCTATTTAATAAATTACCTATTCAAGTAAAATCATTATTGCATAAAAAGGATTTCCAAAATGAACTCAAGCTGTTGTTGTTAAAAGAATGCTATTATTCCACCAATGACATGTAAATTTATGATTTTGAGATGCACCTATAATTGTATATTATTAATTACCGACATTTATTTTTACGTTTTTTTTTTCTTTTGACATGACTACTAATTTTCTTTTTAATTTTAATCCTGATTCAATTGTTGTTTTATTTAATTAATTGTTGTTCTATTATTATTGTATATTCACACACAATGTAAAAATTGTTCTTGAACAAAATAAATGAAATGAAAGAAGCATAGAAACCTCCTGGGACGTTCACAGGCTTCTAGGAACGACCTCGCACCCGCGAGGATACTTGCCCGTTGAGTGGCCACTCTCTCGCACTCCAGGATAACGTCTGTGGCCGTTTCCTCCACGTTGAGACATCCTCTGAATAGAGGACTGTCTGTCGCATTGATGGTGAATAGGTGCCTGTTTATGGCCGGGTGGCCCGTAATGGTTAGTGACCCTGACTGCTACGCCATAGGTCGTGGGTTCGATTCCCACCAGAGTCTGGGTGTACTTTGTGTCCGTTGTTTGTATGTTTGTATAGTCCCACGCGACACAGGAGTCATTCCTAATGCGGGAGTTGTCTTTTAAAAAAAGAAAAGGAATGGTCCCTACAACTATCCTGATGTCAAGTTGGTTGAGACTGAGCAGTCTGCAAGTTAAACGTGGTGAGACCTTCGTCAGCAGCACTTTAGACTGCCTGTAGCCAGATATGTCAGCCCAGTAACGACGTGGTAAAAACACTAAGGGCCGACTCGACCGGACTGATACCACGGCCTCACAGAAAACCGGCAGTGAAGCAATGCTTGCATTGCTTTTCGCCCAGTAACCCTTCCCACTTCTTCTCTCCCTTCCTCGCCCCTTATTCCCCCCTTCCCCTACTCCCACCTTAATGGCCGGCAACGCACTTGTGACTTTTGAGTTACAGGTGCCCATGGGCAGCGGTAGTCATTTACCATCAGGTGACCCGTCTGTTCGTTTGCCCCCTATGCCATAAAAAAAATCTTTAATTCGCACTAAACTAGAACCCAACGCTTGCGTTTGAAACCCCTGTGAAACAACTTACGTCCTTTTACTAGAGAACGATCAGAAAGCTTTCCTGAGATTCTTATAGGTACAAAAGGGAAAAACGAAACGAATACTATCCTATCATGTACCCTCCTTTATACCTTCTAGATAACTTAACACACACACCATAAACTCCTCCGCTCAATGACAAAAAATGTGGACAAGGTAAATGTTGAGCGATAATGTCCCACGAAGTCCAAGAGACATACCACGTGTAAGTTGGGCGATGTGTGTCCGCGACATGTCCTCTAGTGAATACTATACTTTAATTTTATCGATAGCTACCTGACCCGCCCAACTTCGTCTGCGTTTGTAAATTTTCCACGTTTTTGCAAAACTTTTCATTGATGCTCCACTCCTATTGGTCGCAGCGTAATGTTATATGGCTTATAGTCTTCCTCGATAAATGGGCTATTCAACACTAAAAGAATTTTAAAAATCGGATCAGTAGTACCGGAGATTACCCCGGACATTCAAACTCACAAACTTTACTTCTTTATTATATTAGCATTTTTTTTTGTAATAAAGAATACTAGTAACGTGGGTCACACATTACTAGTACTCTTGTTAACCCCTCCAGCTAAGCTAAATGGTTAGGAGTGGGCTCACGTCGGGGGTGCACTGGGTGGGATTCGAGCCCGCAACCACTTGATCGCAAGTCCTACGCCTTAGCCATTACGCTACCGCCGCTTAGTATACATATCGATAGATGCCTGTCAACCCTGGTTTGAAGAATACTATCTCAAATGTAATAACATAATATAAATTACTAAGTATTGCCCGCTATACCTCAAAAACCGTACTTTATTTCTGTATGAAAGGTACCCTACGTCTTTTTCTGTACCCTTGACAAAGTGTATGCAAAATTTCATGATGATCAGTTCAGGAGTTAAGGCATGAAATCGAAAACAAACTCACATTTACATTTGTGAATTTGTAGATGATCGCGTTGATGTCTATTGTACTTGCGCATGGATTTAGCTCAAGAATGCGATAAACCTAGTTACATTCATTCCACCGCCGAAACTGTAAGCATTATAAGTTAACTGTCGTTATTACGATACAAACAAATCATCTGTGTAATTACTTTCTTAACCTCCGGCTATTTAAAACCGCATGGTCCATACTACATCAGACGTACTGCCTTCAATGCTGTTGCACACATTTCAAGCCAACAACATCCAGCTAATGACCGACTCATTTCGAGCCCGACAAGGATCCTTTAAAAGGGACCTTCCATTTTAACGTGGCGCCTGACAAAGGGGCCATACCTCGGGCCTGAATCTAGTGGATTTTTTTTTATTTATTAAAACTTTATGCACAAAAATGTACAATGGTGGACTTAATGCCATAGGCATTTTCTACCAGTCTACCCTAGGGTGGTGTAGAAATGGGTGAAGTAGGTGCACTAAATTGAAATCATAAACTTTGGAACAAATGAAAGAAAATGTGGAAAAGTGTGGAAATATATAAATATATACACATATTTATACAAATATACATACATAAAAAGATAAATACATGCATAAATACATACATATTATAATATATAAAGTATTAATGTTGTGATGATCCTGCTAGATTTTGAGAGAGGAGAGCTCGTACCTTCGCCTTGAACGAAAGGCCACTAGGTGCTATTCTCATTTCCTGAGGAAGAGCGTTCCAGAGGAGAAAAGATTGAATGAAGAAGGAAGAATGGCATAACAGAAGAAGATTATTTGTTTACTAGAAGTAGTCTATATATTCATTAGTTTCTTCCAACCTAGCTAATTAAATCTCTCCTTAAATGTGCCGGCTGGTCTCGAAAACAAAAGGCTCACTATTTGCACATCATATTGATATCTGCACGAAGCACTACCCACGAATATTGGACTTTTTTTCTACATAACGGTTATAAACCTCACATGAACTGCAAACAACTCCGCCATTAATAAGGTTGCATATTTTAAAACCTCGTATCCACTAGATGGGTGACCTTAAATTCTAAATAAAAAAAAAAAGTTTGAGAAGATAAATTCTAGGCTTTAAACTAGAAGTAGACTCTCCTAGGCTTAGAACCTTTGTCTTAATTAAATTTGCCTACAAAAAAATCAAAGCAAGACCAATGTTGTATTGTATCTAAAGAAATCTATGTTCATAATCTTGACATCGTCCATACGTCGGAGGATCATAAAAACAACAAGTTCAAATCAGACAAAACGTCCTATAATAAAAAAACATAGGCAAAAAAGACTGCGCAGGCACATGGTTAAAAATTAATGCATTCAAAGGTCAGTGACTCTATTAAATAGTTCCTACTCAGTGGCGGATTGGCACATTAGCCGTGAGCAGGCTATTATAAATTTTGCCGTTCCTGCCCATCATCACCATATAATTCGATACCCCAGTCAATCATATTAATTACAATGCTATTGCAACTTTATCATTTGTGCACTATCGTCCTAATTACACCACTTTTTTTCCCATAATTAATATGATTGTGAAATAGGGGATCGATGTGTCAAATCCTAGAATATTTTTACAACCCAACGATTTTATTAAGATTGCCACAAGAAACAGTTCTTGGGTATATTTCTGAGCTAATAAAAGTTCAGTTATGTACATTAAGTTGCCTTAATACTAATTACATAGGTAAGTACATTCGGTAAACGTCTAATCCTATAACATCCAAACGCTTATTGTAGTCCACTGATTTCCGAACGTGCAACATATAGAAATTAAAAGCATCACTTTTTTTTTCATTGTAGTATGACCATACCTTGAGACACTACACACACAGCCGTCTGATCCCAAACTAGGCAAAGCCTGTACTACGATAACTAGGCTGCTGATAGACATACTAAATACATACATATTATAGATAAATTACACCGAGACCCAGAACTAAAGATCGTGTTCATTACATAATGATGTGTCCTGAGTGGAGTTGAACCCACGTCCTCTGACCCAACAGGCCTGTCAAATTACCTTTTTCTACAAGTAGTCCCACACAAGTGGTGTCACTTGCAAGTCTGGCACCATATAACCGTATAAAAAAAGTTGAGGTGCCAACTTTTATTTTTTATTTTGAAATGGAACAGGCGTCTTCTAACTGGCCTGTTGGTCTAGTGGTTAGTGACCCTGACGGCGGGTTGCTTATAGGTCGTGGGTTCGATTCCCACCTGGGTCTGGGTGTTCTTTGTGTCCGTTGTTTCTATGTTTCTAAAGTCCCCCGCGACACAGGAGTAATTCCTAATGCGGGAGTTGTCTTTTTAAAGAGGACGAAAAAAAAAATACTCACCTGAAAGTGACGATGAAGACGAAGATGGTACGCGCCTATTCAAGAGAAACCTCTTCACTTTACACTTGAACGAACTTGAATTACTATTATATTACTAAATACATATACATTAAAGGTGAGTTAAACCCAGACACAGAACAAATGCTCGTGCTCATCACACAGTTTCTTGTCCTGGGTGGGAATTGAACCAACGTCCTCTGTCGTCTGCAGTAGTCTTAGCAGTCAGGATCATTAAATTAACAGTACATTAACCAGTAGACCAACAGGCCCGTTAAAGTCATATTTTAGTTAATCTTATAGAAGCTGTGTTTTCTTAACATCACGAAAGAGAAATTATTTGGGGTTCTGAAGAGCAATACAAAATTTGACTACATTTTGTGAGATATAAGTCTAGTGTGCACAGTCCTTATGGTAGTTTTGTGAGCGTGTAACAAAGTATTGGAATTATATCAATGCGTCTGCGCACGAGATCGCCCAATGTAACGCACGCCGTAATACTCTTGATATCTGTAATGTATTGATTATTATGCAGATGTGCCACTAATAAAATTGCTTTTACCTACTCTAGAACATTTTTATATCCATACACGTTTTCACATCTTAACTACCACCGACCATCATAACTTTCATCCAGAAAAAAAAAAACTGTTCCCGACGGTTATAAGAGTTGTGTGAATCTATCGTGGAAGAGCCATGCTTCAGCACATATTGGCGGCTCGACCGGAGTTATAACTCCGGCCCATGAATTCAAAGAAAACCGGCGTGAAGCAATGCTTGGTTGTGCTTCGCCGAGTGAGTGAGGTTACCGGAGGCCCTAACCTTAAAGACGGCAATGCTCTTATGACTCGCGAGTTGCAGGTGTCCATGGACGGCTGTAGTTACTTCCCATCACGTAACCCATCTGATCGTTTGCCTCTTATCACTACATATTATAAAACAAATTTCTCCGCCGCGTCTGTCTGTCTGTTCGCGATAAACTCAAAATCTACAGAACGGATTTTCATGCAGTTTTCACCAATAGATAGAGCGATTCATGAGGAAGGTTTAGGTATATAATTTGTTAAGGTTTTGTGTAAATTGATTGAAATATGCTGATGATTGTTGAAGACGTCTCGGCTACCTGTGCGATGTCGGGGCGGGTTGCTAGTCTCATAATAAAAAAAAAATATTGGCAGAGAAGAATAAGAACGCGAGGAAAGCCGCGGTGCAAAAAACTAAAAAGTGTTATATATCTATCTAACTTGTCGTAAACTTGCATCAATTGACGCCTCTGTTTAAATACTCTATGTGGTGCATCGTGTGTCAGGTCCCGTTACCTCAGTGGGTGGTGGCAAGGACGCACAATTAACGACCTCCGTGTTTGACCACTCCGTATGTTCTGTAAGATATGCGTTTGGGCACTTGCGGAGATGACTTACGACGTCTTTGTTTATTTTAAATGTAAGGGTCTTGAAATATTATCAGAGTTTAGTATGATGTGCCGCTAAACAAAATGTTTTGAATGTCTCAATTTCTCTTTTGTGTAACAATAGAGTGGCAGAGCGGGCAAAACGCCATGGGCCCACGGCAGGAGCTAGTTTTATATAACAATATGATGGCTGAAACGTATAATAGATACCGGTACATAATTTTTTTTTATTTTTATTTAATCACAAAAATGGGTAATGTAATACAATTTAGTGAACAAAGGTGTAATTACAAGATAATAGCTTACAAACAATTTACTACAGTAACATGTGGGTGCCATACTGTTCTCCTAGCTAGGCTACAAAATAGCCTGTATTTAGGATTAACAGTAATTGCAATCCCCCTTGACTTGGCAAAATATACTTATACTTACCTAGGTATGTTTATTCAGTAGACTTATTTTTTATATGTACATTTTTTCATAATCATAATCATAAATCATTTATTTGCATAAAACATGGGTAAAAAGGGGTTTCAGTTTAAAATTGCCGCCATATTCTACCTCAGCAGGTGTGCAAATTTCCAAAAATTTAGTCATACTCTTAAATCAATTATTATCGTATTTTGGTTATGTCAAAGAATAATAATACAATAAAATAGAGAAGTCGAATAACAATTAAAAAAAAAATCACCAAATAATATTAATAATAATACAATGTCAAAGCTTAAATATAATGCATGCATGACAATAATTGACACTATAGTATAATATAATTTTACACAGTATTCTGGAGCTATTCATTTACTGAATAAATCATTTTATCAAGGAGTAGCGATTTTAGCTTCCTTTTGAATATAGGTATAGGAAGCTCTTGGATGGCTGATGGCTTTTTATTAAATATTTTTACACACATCGCATAGCAATTCCGTTGAAATAACATAGTTTTAGGGACAAATTCTACGACGAGTCGCTCTCCACGTCGTGAATTACGAGAATAGACATCTCTTGCTTTCAAAAAAATATGATGATGAGTTTTAACAAATACGCAAATTTCAAAGATGTACAATCCAGGTAAAGGCAATATGTTTAATGTTTTGAAATGAGGTTTGCAAGAATCGAACGGTTGTATACCAACAATAGCTCTGATACATCTCTTTTGAGACAAAAACACTCTTTGGGCATCGGTAGAGTTTCCTCACAATATTAGACCATACCTTAGTACGGTACTTACATATCCATGATATGCAAGGAGTACTGTCTGCAGGGTGGATATAGTTCTTAGTCTATTTAGTACGTAAACGAAGCTATTTACTTTACTGCACACTCCATCAGTGTGCTTCTTCCAGTTGCAATATCTGTCGATTACAATGCCCAAAAATTTGGTATGTGTTGTCTCGTTAATTAATGTGTCACCATGAGCAAGTGTTCTAGAATTTACTATTGATTGATATGTTTGAAATTGAATGTATTGTGATTTCGACAGATTTGCATGCAATTGGAGGGGTATTGGTATTGGTGTAGGGCTCAGTACCTGCATTTAGACCCTTAGGCTGTTCATTATGCGTTCAGATATGTGGCTGACTAGTTGAGCCCCAGCCTAACTCCTTCCAGAAGTACAGAAGCCTTTTGGGGCGTTCGCAGGCTGCTAGGAGCGACCTTGCACCCACGAGGATACTTGCCCGTTGTGCGGCCACTCCCTCGCACTCCAGGCTAAGGTGGGCGGCCGGATAATATTGGAGGGATGCTGTTGTACATCTTACTAAAACAACTAACTCTAAAATTATCTTATTTTAATTAAGGGAATTCAAATATCCTATTCGGCTGTCGTATCGAATTGAATTTAGACTTCATTTAAGCACTAAATTTGAGTCTGTCTTTGGATAATTGGCACTCCACCAATGTGCTGTTGTCCAGAAACATTTTGCATCTCACAACCAATCTGTGGAACAAATTGTCACCTGCGGTATTTCTCGATCGATACGACCTTCAAACCTTCAAGAAAAGAACGTACTCCCACCTCAAAGGCCGGCAACGCACTTGTGACTCTTGAGTTGTTGTCCATGGGCGGCGGTAATCACTCTTTTGCCCCCTATACCATAAAAGAACTTTGGTTTGACGTGTCTTATTTTAGACGTTCGGAACTTAGAACGGAATACTAATATTAAAATGACCATATATACCATACAATACGGCCGTTGACTGTTAAGATAAATCAGTTTCTCTTTATAAACGGCACAGCGTTACGTTCTGTAAAATACTTGTGAGAAATAACAACTTGTGACGTCACACTTTGTTGTCCTCAAAGCATTTACTGTTAATGTTTACTTCGGCAATTAAGAAATAATAACAAACTTGAAAGTAATAAAGAATCTTAGTCTTATTTACAATAAAAAGCTAAAAAAATATTTTAATAACAGGTCAAATAGTCTCATAATCTAGTCTGAGACTTATAACAACAGTACCTGTTTTTAGAAAGACAAACTTAACTTTGCAGTTCCTAAAATACTCTCCCATACATGGATTTAGATCACGGTCAATTTTCCAACCGCAAAATATAAGTTTGTAATCGCAAATTTTTTTTTAGGTTTCCTTTTTTCTTTACTTGTGCTGTAAGACCTTGCTTATTACCAAATTTCATGATTCTAGGTCAATAGGAAGACCCTATTATTGCTTTCAACATTATTGTAAAATCTAGCCGTTGCTAGGAGTTTCAACTTCATAGTCATAGTCATAGCTCAGTTCTTAATAGTCGTAGAGTGATATTAAATACCCTTCAATCTTCCTTGAGAATTGGACTAGAATTAGATATAATTTCAAAACCCACTGTTAGATATTAGCGTATTGAAACAAAAAACAAACTATTAAGGTTTATTATATGTACAAGCTGTTCCCTGCGTTTATGGCCACTGCTCTGCTCCTGAGCGTCGTAGTGTGATGTTACATAGCTTATAACCTTCCTTAATAAATACTTTATCCAATACGAAAAGATATATTCAAATCTGACTCATAGTTCCAGAGATTAAAGAGTTTAAACAAACTAATAACTCTTTAGCTTCATTATATTACTAGCTACGCCCCGCGGCTTCACCCGCGTAAGTCCCGGTGCCGTAGGAATATCGGGATAAAAAGTAGCCTATGTGTTAATCAAAGTCTCCGGCTACCTATATAGCAAGTTTCATCGCAATCGGTTCAGTAGTTTTTGCGTGAAAGATCTATACATCATCTAAACATCTATACATCCACACATCCTCACAAACTTTCACGTTTATAATATTAGTAGGATTATTATATAGATAAAGAAACGTACGTTCATAAGTTACTAGTTACATAGTTTATAAATACTGTAACGTTTTGGATATAAGAAATTCAAAACTAAAAGTCTAGATTGTCTCAAAAGAAATGCTCGTCTGTTGTCATGTAAAAGTATTGTGAAATAATTCAAAAAGTCAGCTGTGAGACGAGCTAAGCGAACGTTCTGATGTCCAAGACTTTCTCTTATTCTAATACGATGGTCGGCCACGTATTCCGTTAACAGTAATGAAACAGGTTCGCAGTGGTTAGAACCTACCGTCCGCTAGTACCGTAATGTCAACATAATTATGCTTATTAGACGAATCGTTCTATTTGACGTAAGCTGTTTGTCAGTTTGTGCGAATTTTTGACTTTATTTAATAACTAGCAGTTTCACCTGCGTTTATGGTCACTGCTTCGCTCCTATTGTGGTAGCGTAATGTTTTATAGCCTATAGCCTTCCTCGATAAATGGGCTATCCAACAAAAAAAAGAATTGTTGAATTTGAACCAGTACTTCCTAAGATTAGCGCGTTCAAGCAAACAAACAAACTCTTCAGCTTTATAATATTAAATATGTAGTATAGTTATTTAATAAATAATTTAATCAATGCGACCCTGACCGCCCGATCCATCCATATAAGCAATATCCCTTTCCTGGTTTTCCTTTCATTGCCTTCCCTTCTAACGTACTTTTCCCTTTCAATTTTCCTATTTAATTCCAAAAGTCCGATTGACGGCAATAGCTTTTATTGCGTAAATTATTGTCGGCGTAAATTTTTATTGCCTTCCCTTCTAACGTACTTTTCCCTTTCAATTTTCCCATTTAATTCCAAAAGTCCGGTTGACGGCATTAGCTTTTTATTGCGTAAATTATAGTCGGCGTAAATTTTCATTGACTTCCCTTCTAACGTACTTTTTCCTTTCAATTTGCCCATTTAATTCCAAAAGTCCGGTTGACGGCAATTACTTTTTATTGCGTAAATTAAAGTCGGCGTAAATTTTCATTGACTTCCCTTCTAACGTACTTTTCCCTTTCAATTTTCCCATTTAATTCCAAAAGTCCGGTTGAGGGCATTAGCTTTTTATTGCGTAAATTATAGTCGGCGTAAATTTTCATTGACTTCCCCTTCTAACGTACTTTTTCCTTTCAATTTGCCCATGTAATTCCAAAAGTCCGGTTGACGGCAATTACTTTTTATTGCGTAAATTAAAGTCGGCGTAAATTATGGACGTTTTGAGCCTCTGCCGACCGGTTGTATAATCAATTAAAAAAAGTGGAAAACACTTAACATAAAATCTGAATAGAGTTTGTGTGTCTAGCTCACGGCGTTTCTAGACCAAAATTAGGTATGGCTTGTACTGTGTTCTAGAACACGAATAAACATACTTTGATACAAATTGTTATGTAAATATATACATATTATACACAGAAATACCCAAACTAATGTAAATAGATATATGCATGCATGCAAATATTAGCACAGAGCGGGAATTGAACCTGTGACCCGTGACGTTAAAGTAGAATGCTTTAACGCCGCGCCACAAATGAACTTAATAATGTATACTTCAAAGTAATGCTTATGAAAATCAGATGACTAGACTCATTAGGGCGTACCCAGCTTTTAGCCCAGGGGGAAGGCTAAATTTGTTTTTGTCATCCCAGGTGGGGGTAAAATTTGAACTTATCGGTCCAGAGGTCCAGGTGCCCTCCCCTGCCCCCCACCCCCCTCACCCCGGGGCCGGCCCATGAGTCACTTATATTTTTGGTGACCTGCGAACTTCGCGTCCATTCTTTGTTAATGGCCAAGTCGAAATTCATATACTTATTTATTTATTTAAACTCTATGCACAGTTAAAATAGGTATAGGTGGACTTAATACCTAAGGAATGTTCTACTGCTCTTATCTTAAACCGAATACAAATGACGTACTTATTAAATAGATAAACATAAAACAATTCGGTACCTTTTTAATTGACTTCAAAAAGGGAGGTTCTGTGTTCGATCCAATGGACTAATTTTCATGATTGTTTCACTAAAGTAAAACGCGACAAGCACGAGAGGTACACATGTTTTAAGCCTATTATATTTAGGTTTAAGTTTATTTTACTAAAGTTATTGTGTCTTAGGTGTCTACGAATAAACATTTTTCTTTCTTTCTTTAGTATTCTACATATTTTCAGGAAGGTTTTAGTACATAATGCAACAATTATTTAAATGGCAGTTTTCGTCAATTAATTTCATTAAAGTTGGTTTGAAGAAGAGCTTCTTTACTTTCACTTTAAATGAATCACGATATCGCACGGAATCGCATTCCATAGACGAACAGTCTGAACAAAGAAAGAACAGAAGACAAACGCAGAAGTGTGAAGGGACAGAAGAAGATGAACGAAGGTTTTTGTCATGGTTGTTGTTGTGTTTAGAGTTATATAAGAGTAGAAGCAATACAGCATGTTACGGATACTCAAGAATTAAATTAATAAGTAGGTAACATTTGAAGGTGTAATGAGTGCGTACACATAGTTATTAGACAGGTAATTATCATCTAAATGCCCTTTTCCCAATTTTCGTTGGCTTTTGGCTGGTTCCTATTAAGGCCGCCTGCCTGACGCCAACCCTTATTGGGAATGTTGTCGTTTTAAGACGGGAAAGAAGAAGGTAGGTAAATTTGTATAACCAACCCAGTTTTTCAAAACAAATGGTTGATATAACAGTTTCCCCTTAATCCCCTTTAATTCCCTTACGTCGTTGTGTGTTTAATAAATTTATTTTCTTTCTTTCTTTCTTTCTTTCTTAACTCCCATCGATTCAGACTTCCTTAAATTGTGTTATTCCAAAAAATACTTACTATATGTACCTACTAAAAGCCAGGCATGGCAGCTAGGTTATTCTTTAAGGAGTTCTTTGCCGGAAATTGAAAGCCATTTTGATTATTATCTAAATGAACTAATACCTACATATGTACTGATACCTGTTCCGAAGCTGATGTGGAACCATCACGGACTTTGTAGGTGGGTCGTCGGCTATTTCCCGGGCAGGTTTTCGTTGGAACTTGTAATTCCGACTAAAAATACCGGAGATTTGTGCGTTAAACTAAAAAGAAAAAAATAATTAATTAGTAGGTATAGATATATTTTTATTTTTATTTAAAAAAAGACACACACACACACACACATACACACATACACGCACACACATGTACACACACACAAGTATACACACGCACGTACAAAAGTCTGACACCTTACCTACTAGGTATTTTTTTTAACGAGCACTATAAGCATACAGTTTGCACCAAGATTCTTATATGCTGTGAAGTTACAATACCTTGTCATATTTACTATTTCAATATAATACAATAGATTGATACAATTATTTATTTATAATATTATGAATTCCAAATAGCTTACATAAAACTTAAGATTAATGCACTTAGGTAGTAGTTTAGTTATTATATTCGTAGCAGAAATGGTCGGTATCGAAACACTAAAGAAAAACAATAATTCTAAAAAAACCGACTTCAACAAAAAAAAACTATTCCATAAAAGACTTATTTATGGTTTTCTCATGGATGCCATTGTCAGAACTGGACCAAATTGAAATGGGACCACATGGAAAGCACCAGCTTTCAAATAAAAAAAGAATCATCAAAATCGGTTCACCCAGTCGAAAGTTCTGAGGTAACAAACATAAAAAAAAGAAAAAAAACATACAGTCGAATTGAGAACCTCCTCCTTTTTTGAAGTCGGTTAATAAAGAAGACAACTCATCGGTACGAGAGGGTCCACCACAATCAACTCCTTGTCTGCCATAAACTTGGCTATCTCTGGCGAGTCGTATCCCTACTTTTAGAGCTGTTCGACTAAAAAAAAGCATCTTTGGGACACCCGGTTGAAGCGAAGTTAGAATATTTAATGGATTGAATAAATTGTATCTAAATATAGTAAATATTGCTAAAACTTGAAATTAAAATTGCGCCATTTGTAAAGGTTGCCCGAACTATGAATTTTTATTTTTATGATATAAAGGGCAAACGAGCAGACGGGTCACCTGATGGTAAATGACTACCGCCGCCCATGGGCACCTGCAACTCAAGTCACAAGTGCGTTGGTTTAAGGTGGGAGTAGGGGAAGGGTGGAAGGTGGGAGTGGTGGAGGGAAGGGTCGAAAAGGGGGGAGGGGGGAGAAAACACTCGGCGAAAAGCATTGCAATCATTGCTTTACTGCCGGTTATCTGTGAGGCCGTGGCACTCCCAGTGGATTTGGATATATGGATTATTAGTAAGTATACAACAACATCAAAGTACAGTAGTATCGCGCGGAATCCCCAGATGGTGTAAATAAAATAAATCAACTCGCGGTCAGCATTTTTCGTTGCACTAACACTTTATTCCGTCTAGCTCGCCGTCGGCCAAGCGTCTAAAGTGTAACGAAAGTTAAAGAAGTTTGTTCCAATAATAATTTGTTGTATAAAAATTCAGATGCAGGCATATTTTTCGGCAACAACTTGTTTGTTTGTTCGTCTTTGCTTCCATGTTTCTAGACTGACTAGTCCTGACACGAATATATATAACTATATTACCGACACTTGAACAAATGATTACATTATAACGCAACTTTTACTTTTAAGTGTTGGAGAGTGATTCGGCCAATATTTGCCTGCGGCCGTTGTGCGTAAACAGAGGACGGTCGTAATTTGCACCTATTACTAGCTACAGTACTTTGGTCACGATTCAGAGGCCATGGGAGGCTATTTTACTGTCTTTAGAATTAAATAAGGTTTTTTTTATACCGCTATAATGGCAAATAAGTATACAACCACCCGATAGTAAGCGTTACAATAAGTCACACATTGCAAAAAAAAGTTTGAAGGAACTGTTGACTGAAGAGCTCCTAGGCTTATAAATGACGATGTGCGCGTGATTATCGGTTTTTTATAGGATTCACTTTGGTGAATGTGCGAAAGCTCTCTTCGAATTAATTAAACCGACACCATTTTTTTATCGGACTACTAGACGCAGACAGAGGTTCCATCCTTTCGTTGTCGAAACACCAAACACTCGAACTAAATGCTTTGACAGCTCCTTTTTGGTTCGAGTCGCCAAGGTGTGGAATGAACTGTCTGCGTATATTTTTCCAATCAATTATAATCCTGGAGAGTTCAAATGTAAAGTGAATAGGTTTCTCTTGGATAGGCGTGTACCATCTTCGTTTTCATCATCACTTTCCATCAGGTGAGTTTTGAAGACAAACGCCGATGCCATTTTTCAATTTCAAAAACTCTCTCTGTGTTATGTTTTTACGCCTAAATCGCTAAACAAATTTTGATGAATTTCGGCATATACTCGTAAGTAGACGGGACTTTAGAAAAACACATCGGCTACTTTTTACGCGAAAATAATACTTTAAGGTGATGAAATAGGCGATGAAAGTTTGTATGGGGGAAATTCTAACCAGACAAAGTCGCGGGTGCCAGCTAGTTATAATATTTTTATTTAAGAGAAGTGGAAGAGTGCAACGTCAGCTAATTCAGTTCTATATAAGACATAGCTGTATTGTTAAACTCTAATCTCAGCCACCATCGGTCCCATTTAAAGAAAATATTTTTATTTTTTGCCTGTTTTTTGAGGAAGGCTATAAAACATCACGATGCAATCCACGGAAACGGAGCAGTGACCACAAAAGTAAAAAAAAATCCGAGTATCTGTAAAATAGTATGGGATGGTGTACCTGTGGACCAATAATTAAAATGCGTGTGGAACCGCTAGCACAGCTAGTGTATAATATACAGGTGTTACAGAAACGTATGGTCAAATTTTAGGAGCGTGATGTGAAGTCGACAAATTCTTGATTTAGCTTGAAAAAAATGGATTGTTTTTTCTTCGAAAATCGGTTTTCCTAATGTTTTTTTTTTTCATTATGATGTACTCGTAATTAAACGGTTACTCATAACAATTACAATCTAGACCTTGAGGCTAATAAGTAATTTAAATTTAACTTAATTTGATAAAAAACTTACAAAGTTAAGAATGTGTTTATTGGCACTTTTCTTATGGTCTCTATTATCATGGAAAGACACTTTGTTCTTGTGTTCTTTAAGAGTAACACTTTTCCTAATGTGGGTGTACATTTCTAAACAACACATTATGAATTTTTATGTAAATTTCAATATGATTTTGTTTTTTTATGCAGACATTTTCAGAAAAATGTGGACGTTCCATCAATATCCTTGGTATTGTATGTAATACCCATGGTTTCATTCATGTCAGCCTCTCTCATACGAAATATTAGCTTTATCGGTCAATTTTCAAGTTTCATTTTTCAGTTTCAACCCTACTATGGCTATATGCGTGTTTTTAGAACCCATACGTACGAGACATACACAAACTCACCTCTGTATCCCCAAAGGGGTTGGTATTATACACCCATATTATATCAAATTCAATTTCGTCCCATTTATGTAATAGGGGGCTATGCTAATGCTGGCAACCGGGCACTTTGCTATTATAGATGGAAAAATATTAGGAGTATTCAAAGGAAAAGTAGGTAAGGAAGCAATAGAAGAAAAGAAATATTGCTAATAGGGATAATAATAATAACTTGACACACCTCACACACAGTCTGATCCCAAACTAGGCAGAGCCTGTACTTTTTTTTTATGAAATGGGGGGCAAACGAGCAGATGGGTCACTAGATGATAAGTGACTACGGCCGCCCATGGACACCTGCAACCCAAGAGTCACAAGTGCGTTGCCGGCCTTTATGGTGGGGGTAGGAGAAGGGGGAGGAAGAGGGGGAGAGGGGGACAAGGAAGGGTTTGGGCCTCCGGTAACCTCACTTACTCGGCAAAATACAATGCAAGCATTGCTTAACTACCGGTTTTCTGTAAGGCTGTGGTATCACTCCGGTCGAACCGGCCCATACGTGCCGAAGCATGGCTCTCCCACAGTCATAAATTATGGTAACCAGACTGCTGATAAACAGACTTATATATTTCAAAATACATACATATTACAGATAAATAAACTCAGACACAAAACAAATGATCATGCTCATCACACAATTACATGTCCTGGGTCCTGGGGAATCGAACCCACGACCTCTGGCTCAGCACTCAGGATCACACTGGCTAATCAACAGGGATGGATTGAGAAGTTTCCCTCCCCTCCTTACATTAAAATATATATAGTATTATATATATATATATATATATATATATATATATATATATATATATATATATATATATATAGGCCCTTACATCTATGACAGATGATTTAAGTAGCATCGCGGTGACACTTGCGTTCGTGGCTGAAGAGGCCACTCCAGGGGGCGATCCCTCGGCCGCACGTGGGGCATATTAATTGGCTCCATAGTATTATGATATACATAATATATGTTATTATATATAATTCCTTTCACTTATGTCCGTCTCATAGATTTTCTCTGATAAAATATGATGTATCCGGTATCTACGTAGGTGCAAAAGCTGTCTGGAAGGGACTTGTCTCCTTGGGTTATCGACCGCATTCCACTTTATACTTAAGTACAGACAGATATAGTTTCACGGTGTAAAAATGTTAATATGAAAAAGAATACAATTTTACAATGTTTTAAAAGACGTTATGCTCATCACACAATTATTTGTCCTGGGTGGGAATCGAACCCACGACCTAGCAGTCAGGATCAATTAATTAAATCATAAAATAATTTAATTAAATATGATGATGTTTTTTAATTATTAGAGACCCTGAGCTGCTTGAGCTTACACTTCGCAATCCATCCGTATAAGCAATAGAAGGAGAGAGAAGCAATAGAAAGAGAGAGATCTCTTCTTCTATTGCCTCATCACCTTCTTATCTAGCATTCCCTTTCAGTATACTTAAAATTTTCTCTTTTTAATTCCCAAAGAGATGACGGCAATAAACTTGTGATATTACGTGTGTGGGGCCAAATATAATTAGCAAAATATGGGTGTTTAAAAATCGTCTGCTTACCCCATTAGGGATACAGGCGTGTATGTATGTTATCACCGTTTTAAGTCATTCATATGGGCCAGTATACGGCCCCAAAAATATATCCACACATGTCTGTAACACCTTATAAAGACATCCGGAGTTATGACTGAGACCGAAGACGGAACCAGCCTCTACGTCAGAGAGAGAGATCATTGACTTCAAAGACGAATGTTCTTTTTATTTATATGAGAAGCGGGTCGAGCATTCGATTGCAATATCAGGCGTCATTGGTTCGATTCCCGCTCAGTTCAAAATAATTTTGTATAAGTATAAGCTCTTTGGTGCAGACCTAAACTAGACATAGCTAAGAGTACGGAACTAACTAGTACACGTGTCGTGTAATAAGTCCCCGAATATAATATTTTTCCTTAAAATGTGGTAGAAATTTAGACACAGAACCGTCATGTAAAGTAATTAAAATATGAATTGTTTCGAAGTGTGGAAAGCTTCAAGTGCTTGCTTTTAATCGTCTTTCTGCTTAGCAAAGGATATTTGTCGATTGGGTGCAGAATCTCATGATTCTTCCAGAGAAATGGACATGGCAATGATGGTAATATCTGTTCTTCAAATCAATTTGTGAGCTTGTCTTACATCAGGAATGAACGACGGCTCTTTGCGAGAGCGTGGAAGAATACCTCTGTAAAAGATCTCCGGGTAAAATGGAGCCTGCAGTAATTATTAGTGCAGCTTAGAATAATGGCGACTATTCTAATCTGTGTCAGCTAGGTTTGATACCACGTGCCTACGAACCATATAAACGTATCTGGTCATCTCTACTTAATATTATATGTTAAAATACTCTGTTGCATCGCCCTTAGGGGCGAGCCCTTAGAGTCCTTAGGGCTTCTTGTCTGTCTCCACAGGATCTAAGTATTGGATTGGAACAGGCAACTTCACGACTAGCTTCACGACTGACTGATTTTGACTTACTCCTGACAGTTACGTAACTGTAATTGATATATGTTGAAATAAATTATTCAGATTTTGGTTGACTGAATTGAAGATTATTTTTTTATACAATCATGATCGTAAAAGCAACAGAATAAATTACTATTAGCGAGTCAGTAAGTACTTTTCCATTGAACGGTATTGTCATTCATGGATCTGTGGCATGTCTCGTGTGAGCTCTTGGGCAGAATCGCGACCATTCATGGGGTGTCACGTGGCCACGTCGTTGCTCGCCGCTGCAATAACACTGATCCTACATTTGCCGTTAAATTATGGTAATTTGGGCAAAGAGTAAAAGATTATAGATGAGTGACTGTACCAACGCTTATATACAGAGTTCTTAGGAATGCCTCTAACCCAGTACGGGTCTTAGGGAGCAGGAAAGTTATAACCGTGTCTTTAGATAGACAACGGATGTGCTAACAATTCGTTTTCTATTGGCAAAGCAATCCTGCTGCATTCTATTGGCCACCAGAGAAAAATGTTCCCCGTGTCTGTGTGTTGAAAGTCCTCAGAATTACTACCTCAACGATGCTAATATATTAGAATGGAACCGACCAAAACTGGTCTTTGGTTGCCGGTATGCCCTAATGTTGGGAGCTGCTATAACCTAAGAAGTAAATCCCTAGGAAGTCCGACAGACCTTGGCAGCCTGTCAACAAGTCAGCTGCTTTGAGTTGCTGTCTCCCTATCTCGGACCACTCTAACTACAGAAATCACACAGCGCTCTCATGGTTTATCTGTTTCGAGAAGTATTCCTTTTTTTGCTGTTTCTTTAGCCTAAATACATGATCTCCTTCAAAACGTAGCGGTAGACTACAAACAATTATCCAGTCCTAACTATTATGCAAGGCTAGACTCTTTACACACCAGTCACAGATGTAGCGAAGTCGAGGTGCTGCTGAATTCGTTCGTTAGTGACGTCTTTAAAGAACGAAGTGCGGTGGACTACTTATCGATGTGGTAGGACGATGTAGTAGGATGCAGCCGAATGCTGCAAGGTGGAGAGTCCTTTTCCAGCTCAGCGCCAATATTTGTATGTATGAATGACATATTCTTTACATTTTCCAGGTGGAAAACAAAAACAATGAATATATGGTTCCATACAAATAAATAAAATTGGAATGTCTGTTTGTGTTATCATACTAACAGGTTTTTACTGCTGAAGGTTTACACGGTACTTTAACAAAAAAAAAAAATAATGGTGGTTAATCTCCGGAGCTGGTGGACTGATTTCCACGAGGCTTTCACTGGCAGCTAGCTAATGTTATAAGGAGTAACTTAGGCTACTTTTATTTTGGCAAAAAAATTTGAGTTGCGTGCAAAATATGTACACGCGAGCTTATCCGCGGCGGACACAGCTAGTACACAACATAACCATATAGTACCAAATACGTTTTTTTACGACAAAATGGCGCTGTGTAGGAAATATGACAAAGTAAATAATCGATTTATTTACGACTGCGGAATTCCCACCGACACCGACAGCCAGGTACTTCCCGGACAAGCGATTTTTTATATTAATGTTATGATGAAACGTTGATAAATTGTTCCAGTACTATTTTTCTATAGAACAGATAGTTAGATAACACATTCAGGTGTTGTCTCGCAGCGTCTCGACTTATCATAGCAACTAAGTAATAACTTTAACGAAGTTAAACAGAGAACTTTCTCATCTACGCACTCATCATTGGTTTCTGTCGCACACACCCGAACACCTTTCTTCTTGAGCAGTGTTCGCGCGCCCGAGTTGGCAAGCGGTCGTTGCGCCATGCAACAAGACGGACCCACGCAGTGACAGTTAATAGTGATACACCATGATAGTGGCAAGACTCAGTGTGGCTTGTGGCCTGTTACTGGCCCTCATACCTCATGGACTCGCCCAGGACATGTCATTCGCCAGCTCTCTCCTCTCCGGTGAGATTCAAATATAGACCAGCTTTTAGGGTCACTTGGTCTTCATTGATTTATCAGTTGTATGTGTTTTTAGTTTACAGTTCCGTTTCTAGGAATGTTTTCTCATTTGCGCTGTTTTCTATCATATACGAGGAAATTGTGTGTACTCTGTGTTTATTTCAATAGAAATGTTTTATTTAGGTGTTGCCATGATAATAACGGTATGCGGACGTATACCGACTTTCCAAAATATATATATATCGGTCGCTTGTTAATGATAATAATTACATCAACTGGTTTTCATTTAGTCTGTCAATTATCTAAACGTGTGTGGATACGTTTTTGTATATGGGTGCTTAAATATTTGATGGAATGTGTAAAGTTACAGAAGTTTTTTATCATATCCGCAGCACTTGATTACGGAAACAGCGAATTATTATTTTGTTCGTATTTAAGTTAACTTTAGAGGTATGGAATCAATGTTTAGATTTGTAATATGTGCGCGATTCGTGAAAGTTTTAAAAAAATACATGTCTTACGCTTGAATTGTTAATTTCTATTATTCCCAAGCGCATCTGAGATGCGAATCTCGTCTGTTCAAAACTATCTAGGTATATTACTGTGGTTATCTTTTCCAACTTTACGTTTTACATATTCACATTCTCGTTAGTACTATACATATGTTACAGTGAGTGACTTAAAGCATCTATTATTTAGTATTTTTAAAACACTTATTTCGCTTCAAATTTATGCATAAAAACTCATAATCAAAGAAATTCATTTATATTAAATACTGACTGTGCATACCACGGCTGCACTCGTGTATGTATATTTTTTCGTGAAACCCTAATTCTTTTCTTAAAATATAAGTAGCCTAAGTTACTCCTTATAATATCAGCTATCTCCAAGTAAAAGTCCCTTGAAAATCAGTCTAACCGTTTTGGAGATTAGCCGGAACAAACAGACAGACATACAGAATTGTTAAAAACAAATTTTTTTATATAAGAGCCATGTTAATATCCAAATACATTTAGTAAAAAGCTGATATTTTGATATTAAAAACAGATGCCCCAATTTTATTTATTTCTATAGATTTTAAGGAATGAGGAATATTAACAACATTATACAGCCAATAATTTACCTAATTCTGGTTACTTTATTTGACTAAAGTGCGTTTTAACCATTGTAGAGTAAAATATAGTTTGACTAAAGTTGCTAACAAGGATGTATGAACAAAATACAACAATGGGGTGAATGTAAATTAGTATGTTACTAGTACAACATACGGTTTGCTAGAGAATGGTGAAAGAATAATCATTCTATTTCTGACCGAAGTTCTGATTTTTTACTGGCTCGTAGGTAACACTTAAAACCTCAAAGAGATTTCTTTAAATCTTCTTATGAAATGACCAAAATTTTTCATTTGTTTTCTGTTATTCGAAATTCAAATGCATAAGGAGGTTAATTTGTGACAAGAAAATGAGAAAAAAAATAAACAAAAAATGTAATTTTTGGTAGTGGCATTTATTTTTAAAAGAAAAATAGACAAGATTACTAATTTGTTAAGGATCTTCATAAGGACTGATTTAGGATACAAATGGTAGTAGTAGGTACGTTGTTTTGCGCTTTTGGAACCCACCCAGTAGGCTACCGTGGATCCACTTCTTTTTGAATACAAGTATTTGGAGTATTAGGATGATCTAACAAGAATACTGGTAATGTTTGAACTATGTACCCGTAGTCTTAAAAAATAGTACCCTACTTTTTTTTGTTTTATTTTTAAAAAAACAACTGCCGCATTGGGAATATTCCTGTGTCGCGGAGGGTTTCACAAACACTTAAACAAAGAACACCCAGACAACTCAAGTTTTTGTTTCATGTGGAATTTGAACCCTCAACACTCGACGCAATGCCGACGTAGTGGCGAGACAACCATTTAAACCGCAATGGTGTCCCCGTCCATCCGTGCAGTCGATTTAGTTATAAGTTTTAGCACTTACTACTTAGAGCCTTAAAGATTTATGTATTTATTTTTGTTTTGGAAATAGCTATTAGTAGTTGTGGAGGAGCGGGTGTCGTGTCTCTCCAACACTAAGGGAGGATGCTCCGACCAGGCGAGGTGATCATGCCTGGCGGGCCGCGGCCTTATTGTTGATGTTGGGAAGTTGTATATTTACTAATCGGTGCGAGAGCTTTCATTGCAGGATGCAGGATCAGTAGTTACTACGTAGTTCAGCTTATCTTCCCTAGATCATGTTGAAGTATATATTTGATGTATGTGGAATTCGCCACAGTAGTTGTTAATTTTTACTCGCAAATAAAAGAAAACTTTATTAATGTCGAAGGTTCACAATCCTTTACAATGTTCTAATGGACTTGTAACGTTTGTTGTGCAAGTTAGTGTGAGTTAAACTTGACTATCGGTAAACTGTTAAACACTATTATGGCTAGTATATATAACTCGTCAAATCGCCCGACTTGTCACACCGTCCTGTCACACCGGTGTGTCACATTTTAGATCGGCATTACACTGCTATCCAGGGCAAGTGGTAATGATAAAATATAGAATTTGAACCGTAAATAAACATAGATAAAATTCAAATTATAAATGACTGAAAATTAATTAAAAATTAAAGCGAGCTCCCGCTTTAATTTTTAACTATTTTTTATATTTTATTGTTATATCGGCAACAGAATTACACATTCTATGAAAATTTCAACTGTCTACCTATTACGGATCAGGAAATACAGCCCGCTGACAGACAGACAGACAGACGGATGGACGAACTGTCAGCGGAGCTTTAGTAATACCAACGGGTGGTTACCCTTCGGATACAGAACCTTAAAAACTGTCATTCGTTTCAGAAGTGAAAACATAACTTACACATCTGTCATCTGAGCGCGATGTTCAGTGCCTTTTCCCCACACAACACAACAAGAAAATCGCTTGACAAACGTGGAAAATATGTACTCAAGTGTTTTGTCTTTGCCCCTTATTTTATAAGTCGGTATTATAAATAGATATATATATATACATTATCTGAGATTGTATTCTTGTTAACGAAGAGTCGAGAAATTATAACGTGTTTTTAAAGGGAAAACTTCTTTAGCGGCGTTGTGCACTTTTTGGGATGGGTAAAAAATGTTAAACTCGCGTCAGGACACGGACACCTGATCGAAAATTCGTAAAACGGAGCCGAGTTTCTTATATTTAAAAAAATATTTTTACTCCATCTGTGGATTCTGCGCGATACTACTGTAGTTTGATATATACTTATGTATTATATGGTATAGATCCACTAGAGGGCACTAATCTAAACATTGAGTTTTGTCAGCTCCTTATTAATTTTATTAATCTTTAAAAAATGTGTTTTCACTTCTGACGTGTCGTCCTACGACTGACAGTTTTTTTTTTCATTCTTTCTTGTATTTCCCTGTTATTTAGCCAGGTCTGAGGAGGTAACATAACCTCAAAAATAGAGGACCTCAAAGCATTCAAAACTTTCAACAATGGACATTGTAAAAGTACGAGTCTTGGCGGACGTGGGAACGGTGCCACTTATCAATGACGGTGCAGTTTTAATACAAGCTGGAGATTATAATCAACAGGGTCAAAATAGTAACCTCTGGTACAGCTTGCTATAGGTCAATGAGATCGTTCTGTGGTCTGATCTTGCAAATTCGTCTGACACAGTAATTTTTAACGTATGATATCTATTTTTGGAGTATGTCATTTGTAGCTTATTCTGGGACATATAACACAGACTAGCAGCGACACGCGGTTTCCTTATTTTATTAGTAGTTGTTCCTTACCGTAGGTTCCTCTCCCTACACATTTTTCTTTACACAAATTTACCTGCTCCCTTCTTTCCCGTCTTAAAGCTTCTACATTCCCAAGGGAGGTTGGCGTCAGGCAGGCGGCCGGCCATAAAAGAAATAAGCTACATGTTACACATTGCACTGACCCCAATAAAAATGCGGAAAAGGGCAAGAAGGTGATGATTATAACACCCAGACAAATGCATGCATAAATATGTTTGCATTGAGCGGAAATCGAACCAGCGACCGCCGACATGGCAGTTGAATCTTCTACCACCGCATCACAATGTCTTGTAACTGCTATCTTCAAAACAGCGGAATAAATTTTCACCAAACATCCCACTTAAATTAACTTTCTAATAAAAAAACGCATTCAAATCGATTCATCATTTAGGGGGTATGATGCCACAGATAGTTATAGACCATTGGCTATCCCCTACCCATCTATTTTATAACATTTATACACATAAATGCAAATGTGAGTTTATTTGTCAGGTAGCGACAAGAATATTAGTTTCCGTCAAAATGACATGCAATTTCCTAAACAGTTGTACAACATAACGTGTGTTAAATGATTCAGTTTCGTGCATCTATAGTTGAATGAAGCCCCCATTTCCGTAGAAGCTGAAAGTATAACTAATTTGTTGTTCGAAAACTGTTGCGCAACTGTGTTCGTGTCGCGTGTTTGTATGTTTTGGATGGCACATTGTTGTTGGTATATTTTAGACATTTTTTTTTATTGAGCAATATTGGAATAGGTGTTTGTCTACCAACTCACCTGATGGAAAGTGACAAAGAAGACGAAGATAGTACACACCTATCCAGGAAAAACCTATTCAGTCTACTCTTGAACATTCCAGGATTATAATTGTTTAAAACATAGATGCAGGCAGTTCATTCCAGATTTGGGCAACTTGAACCAAAAAGGAGCTGTCAAAGCATTTAGTTTGACTTTTTTATGTTTCGATAATGGAAATGTGGAGCCACTGTCTGCGTCTAGGAGTCCGATGAAGGTATAGTAAGGGTTTAGTTAGTTCGAAGAGACCTTCGAGCATTTACCAAAGATCAATTAATTAATTCAATTTACAGAACACGGTTGTTGATTCTACAAGTCAAATCGGTTTCTTTTTGTTAAACCTCAAAACGGTACATTCTGTAGATACTTCTATGGAATATCAACTTGTGACGTCATTTAATTTAATGGACAAAGGCCACTCTAGTTTTCCCCGAATTTCTCCATCTTTTGTGCAACTTTTCCAACGTTTCCTAAAACCTTATTTAGACTAATTAGCGGTCAAGCCGTTCTTAGGCGATGCGCTTAAAAACGAACAGCATTTAGATTTACTAGATTGTCGAAGTTTCTCATATCTAGGCTCACACAAATGCCCCATACGTTAACCGTAGCCGTTAGGAGTGTCTGTAAGATACTCGTAACTGAACTGGTTTTCCTTGTAATTTACAGACACTATCTTCTCCTCCTTAAATTCTCGGCCCTCTTTACTAGCAAAACAAAACAAGAGATTATGGTAGTAGTGGTGGTTAAGGCGATCTATTCGTAGATTCCTCCCTAGCTAGCAGAAATTTGTTGTGTCCTATCATCGCATCGTCAGGGTCGTGCGTTATCACTCTCCTGATTACTACTTATCATTAATTTATTTAGCTACGTTCGAATAACGATAAAATATCGTTATTCGAATATTGTATCTAGCTCTTCTGCTAGTCTATAATATTATCTTTTATTTTCATTCGTGCCAGTTGAAAACCCAAAGCGTTAGTACTCGGTTAGGTTTGATAATTTAATAAAGTTTCTACACAAAAAAAAACATGTTGGTGGATTTAGAGTTCAACTATGCTGAAACCACAACAGCCATGGACAAATTTTGTCAAAAGGACATCGAAGAAGTACGTCAATGGACTATGAAAACTGATAAATCAAAATGTGTACCCAAGAATTTAAGTGATAAACAAATACTACTACTTTATAATGTATGTTATGGTGATATAGAAAAGACTAAAGTGTGCATTGAAAAGTATTACACTTATAGAAAGAATGCTCCAGAATTCTTCGATTACCGGATTTGGACCGCAGCCTTGAAACAGGCATCTGAGGTTCTGGAAATGTTCCATATTCCTGGCAAGTCTTGTGAAGGTTACGAGATTATTTACCATCGTCTACACAATACTGATCCTTCAAATTTCGATCTAGAAACTCTTTGTAAACTTTTTTTCATGGTCGTTGATCTATCTCTAACAAAACGGGGTCCCCAACCAGGGTACATTGTCTTATTTGACATGGAAGGAATGAAAATGGGCCATCTCACACGAATAAACTTATTAACTGTTCGGAAACTCTTCCAGTATGTGCAAGAGGCAGTTCCAGTTCGAGTTCGAGCCATCCACGTTCTGAACACCGAACCTGTTTTGGACAAATTGCTGTCACTAACGAAACCATTTCTTGACAGCAAACTCTTACAAATGATCAAGTTTCACAAGAAAAACGAAGTTCTGGAAAAGATATATAAAATAGTTCCGAAGTCTTCTTTGCCTTCGGATTATGGAGGTACTCTACCAGATACGCAAACACTTCATAAAAATTGTATGGAAGAGCTTAAACTCCTTGAAGGTTATTTTAAAGCTGAGGAGGAGCAAAGACTAGCAGCAATACCTGATAAAAATGGAGCCAACACGCTGGAAGGAACCTTCAGGAAGTTGGATATTGATTAGTATTCTTAATTTTTAAGTTCTACAGATAATGAAAAAATGTGTAATTATTTTAAAAACATATGAAAAGATTAATAACATTTGTGAAAGTAGGAAAAGTAATATTGTTATTTGGGGTAAAGCCTCTAGATAATGAAGGCTTTTCTAGCTAGTAATAAATTAGTGGCGCCAAGTCATACATAGTTTCAGTTGCTTGTAATTAAGGAAAGTATCCGACCATTGACAGATGAATTTGAATCGATGCTTGGATTTGAAGGCACCAATATATCACTTTAATTTTTTTTTTATTACATTACTATTGCTATTTAATTAATTACTAAACAAAAAATAAATTCGGTTGACAAACAGAGGAGAAAATGGTACTTGGGTACGGTGTCTTTATCTATCTATTTACATATATATACTAGCTGTTGCCCGCGACTTCGTTCACGTGTATAATTTGGTGAAATCTATTCCACTGAACCGTACTTTTTCGGGATAAAAAGTAGCCTATGTGCTGTTCCAGACTATAATCTATCTCTGTGCTAAATGTCATCCATGCCATTTTTGTGTGAAAGAGTAACAAACATCCAAGCATCTCCATCCATCTATCCATCCTCACAAACTTTCGCCTTCTTAATATTAGTAAGATTAGTTAAGAAGTATAGACTTGGTTTAATAAACTATAGACACTGACGTAACGATGCATTCACATGCACGTATCTAATTCCCATTAAATGGAGGTCCCACTGGTCAGGAGACCGCTGTTATTCATGTTAGTGGGTAGGTACGCAAGTTCCATAGGGTGAAAGGTTCAGAGCCTTAACCTAAGAATTTTTATTTTATTCAAATAATAAATAATTTGGATTAAGTATATTCATTTTCAAGTCGCAACCATGCCGGGGAGCCACTCTCGTTCTAGGAACAAAGCTGTATTACAAGTAATGGGGTCCTATCATGGAGTCGCACTTCCCCTTACAAGTGTCATAGATAATTTTACAGTAGCACTATATCACTACTGGACCCTTAAGCTGGTGTTGGGGTGTAGAGAACCTTCCTTAAATGAATATATTGCCTTAGTGAGTGAATCCTCAACCAAAACTGATGATTAAATGACAACTTTCTTCAAGTTTTTCGTTTAGTTGCAATATTGATAATATTGGCTTAAAATAATCTACATCTTTCATTACATCATACGGTGATGTCATGAGTTATGTGTATGTCTATTCAATTTACTGTTTATAGTATAAGAGCTAACGGTCGAACGCCCGCCAAAAATGTTCTTAGATGGTTTACCATTTAGTTAAGCCCAGAAGTCAAAATTAGATTTCATTAAGTTATTAATAACAGTAGAGCTGGAAAATCACTTGAAAAATAGAGAAGATAAGAGAAATGATACTGATCTGTTTCGTCTTTGCCTATTTATTTGTATGTACATAAACTACGTTGCTAGCAAGATAGACGTTTTCCTGACGAAATTTTAACACATTTCTTTTAATTTAATAGACAAAGGCCACTCTAGTTTTTCCCAAATTTCTCCATCTTCTGAGCAACTTTTCCAACGTTTCCTAAAACTTTATTTCGACTAATTAACGGTAAAGTCGTTTTTAGGTGATGCGCTTAAAAACGAACAGTATTTAGATTGACCAGATTGTCGAAGTTTCCCAGATCTAGGCTCACACAATGCCCCCTACGTTAGCCGTTAGGAGTGCCTGTATTAAGACACTCGTGAATGAAGTGGTGTCCCTTGTAATTTATAGATACGTCTACTCCTCAAATTCTAGATCCTACCACTAGCAAAAAAACACAATATTGTGGTAGTATTGGTCTATTTGTAGGGCGTAGATTCTTCCCTAGCAAACAGAAAGAGTCGCCAGTCGTACGTTATCACTCTCCTAACAACTACTAATCATTTCAATCATTTATTTGGCTTCGTTTTATTTTATCGTTACTCGAATGTTGTATCTAGCTCTTCTGCTAGTGTATAATATTATCTTTTGTTTTCATTCGTGCCAGTTGACAACCCAAAGTGTTAGTGTTCGGTTGGGTTCGATAATTTAATAAAGTTCGTTTACAAAATAAATGTTGGTGGATTTAGAGTTTAACTATGCTGAAACCACAACAGCCATGGACAAATTTTGTCAAAAGGACATCGAAGAACTACGTCAATGGACAATGAAAACTGATAAATCAAAATGTGTACCCAAGGATTTAAGTGATAAACAAATAGTACTATTTTATAATGTGTGTTATAGTGATATAGAAAAGACTAAAGTGTGCATTGAAAAGTATTACACTTATAGAAAGAATGCTCCAGAATTCTTCGATTACCGGATTTGGACCGCAGCCTTGAAACAGGCATCTGAGGTTCTGGAAATGTTCCATATTCCTGGCAAGTCTTGTGAAGGTTACGAGATTATTTACCATCGTCTACACAATACTGATCCTTCAAATTTCGATCTAGAAACTGCTTGTAAACTACTCTTCATGGTCGTTGATCTCTCTCTAATAAAACAAGGTCCTCAACCAGGGTACATTGTCTTATTTGACATGGAAGGAGTCAAAATGGGCCATCTCACACGAATAAACTTATCAGCTGTTCGGAAACTCTTCCAGTATGTGCAAGAGGCAGTTCCAGTTCGCGTTCGAGCCATCCACGTTCTGAACACCGAACCTGTTTTGGACAAATTGCTATCACTAACGAAACCATTTATTGACAGCAAACTCTTACAAACGATCAAGTTTCACAAGAAAAACGAAGTTCTGGAAAAGATATATGAAATAGTTCCGAAGTCTTCTTTGCCTTCGGATTATGGGGGTACTCTACCAGATACGCAAACACTTCATAAAAAGTGTATGGAAGAGCTCAAACTGCTGGAAGGTTATTTTAAAGCTGAAGAGGAGCAAAGACTAGCAGCGATACCTGATAAAATAGGAGCCAACACCCTGGAAGGAACCTTCAGGAAGTTGGATATTGACTAGTATTCTTAATTTTTAAGTTCTGCAGATAATGAAAAAATGTGTAATTATTTTAAAAACTTATGAAAAGATTAATAACCTACAATAAAAGTAATATTGTTATTTGGGGTAAAGCCTCTAGATATGAAGGCTTTTCTAGCTACCTACCTAATAATAAATCAGTGGCGCCAAGTCATACATAATTTCAGTTGCTTGTAATTAAGTAAAGTATCCGACCATTGACAGATGAATTTGAATCGATACTGTCAAATTGTCACCAAAAAACTTATTTAGGTTCAAAACTAACACTCAACAGAATGCTGCAATAAATCTTATTTTTCAATTGACATTAATTACTGTTTTTATAAGAAATTGTGCAATTGAGGTGCTATTCCATTAATTTTCCTATAGCACTTAAGTGTATTTTGTTTTAATTTCGAGAACATTTTTGCAAAAAAATTATACATTTTTTTTACGAAAATAGTTTACAAAGTGCAGATAGACACGAAAGAAGTTTACAAAGTGTAGACAGAAACGGAAGAAGTTTACACAGTGTAGACAGATAAGGAAGAAGTTTAAAAAGTGTAGACAGACAAGGAAGAAGTTTACAAAGTATAGACAGACAAGGAAGTAGTTTACAAAGTGTAGACAGACACGGAAGAAGTTTACAAAGTATAGGCAGACACGGAAGAAGTTTACGAAATGTAGACGGTATACCTTACCCTAGGTGCCTCTCCCTACCCATTTTTCTTTATACAAATTCATCTTCTTCCTTTTTTCCCGTCTTAAAACGACTACATTCCCAAGGAGGGGTACGCCTCCTTGGGAATGTAGGCAGGCAGGCGGCAGGCCATCTCTATAGGGTATTTATAGTTACTTAGTTTAACACAAGCAGGATATAGAACTTGAATAACCAAATTACAGTGCTGTGTGGTAAAGATCCCTAAGTTTTAAACAAGATTGGCAAGATTGTATAAGCAAAATTATACATAATTTTATGTTGGTTTTAGCGAAATAGATGCCATCTCACTGTAAATATTTTTATACCATGCAAATATTGTCTGGGTTTTTCCATGATGTATTTAAGTACTAATAGAATATCCATCTAAGTATGTATACGTCTTCTAAAACCCATGGCAGAAGTTTTTAGCGCTGTGTAATATGACATATCACTATTTTACGCTACATTGTTAACGTGATCAAAAAAATTGCAATACTAATACTAATTTAACTTTTGTAATCCTTACTACTGACTTGCACCTGATTATAATTCAAAGATATCGGTTACTAATTCTTCTTCGGGTTATCAACTAGATAATACTTTATTTTAATTGATAAAAATTATGTTCCAAAGTGTCTCATTATTATTAATCTTTTACTTAGAAGTGACAAGTGATAAATATATTTTTAAATCAATTAAGATAGAATGGTTTTATTATTATTGACGTTAGAGGGCTCTTACTTCCCGGCAATAACCAGCTCGAGTGACAGGTATGAGACCCTGACCTTCACGAGCTGACACTCCTCAATACATCCGTATAGCAATATCCCCTTCCTTTCATTGCCTTCCCTGCTTCTCTACCTTCCCCTATCAATATACTGATAGGATATTTTCCTTTCTTTAATTTCCAAACTATCGGTTCACGGCAATAGGCTTGCCCTATGCCCTTGTCTTATTACATAAGTGGGACCAAATTAAAGGCCATCCATAAATTACGTCACACATAAAGGGGGGACGGGGTCAATGAAGTGTGACATTGTGTGACAAGGGGTGGGGGCGTCATAAGCTTCGTCACGTCACATTTCGAAATCTAAAGTATTAAACACAAAACATTACCTGTAAACTAAAGACTACATACGCTACAACAATTTTACTAAAAAAAATTTTAGAACTGCTGTTTTCAGTTCTGGGGTTAAAATTGCAAAATATGTGACATCACACCAGGGAGGGGGGGGTTCCACAAATGTGACCACCTGTGACAAGGACGGGGAGGGGCCAAAAATTATGAAATTCGTGTGACGTAATTTATGGATTTCCCCTTATAGGTGTTTAGGGCTCTGCCTACCCCTTGTTGGATACAAGTGTGAGTGCACAAAATTACCTGTTTCCTAGCAAAAGATCTCTTTTCGAATCAATGGGAACCGAACGACCTCGGATATTGCAGACAAATACTCTATCCCCACAAAGGGCTGTCTTGAAGGGTTGGCTAGACAACACTTTTGACACCATGGATTCTTATTTGTGCCATACCAAGTTGAGGTAGCAACGAGTGTTGGTTCCTCAATCCACTCGGTTGAGAGTTGTCCAAATTCGTGTGTTGTCCTGCTCACTAGCAGATGCAACACCAAGCCAGTAATTGGGGGCGTACCCAGCTCTTGGTCCAAGTGTAGATGCGGGCAAATCAAATTTAATAAAAATCGATGAAAATCAAAATCATATATTTCAATTAAACCAATTATTTGTATTTTTGAATTGTCAGGAGTCAGTCAGAATAAGTCAGTCGACTGACGTATAGTAACTGATTTCAACTCCTGACTATTCATTATTAGTTTAATCGAAATAAATGATTTTGATTTCATTTGAACGACAAAATGATACAAACACGTAGCTTAGTTCAAGAGTTTAAAAGACTATACTAGTAACATCTGTCTCGCGTAACTATTTTACTCTATTTAAAAAGAAAGAAGCTACTAATTATTATCAACGCTGATAAGACATGCGTTGCGCAGGCGCAGGCCGGTGTTTAACGGCGCGGACACCGTTAGAGCGCCCCATATACCACATATAGCAACGCCATACTTGCAACTAGAACTTACTACAGGTAGAATACTATTGAAACACGCTATTCAGTCTACCACTAGCAGATGCCCGCGGTTTCCCTCGCGAAAATGTTATTCTTCTACCATCGGGAACAGTCCTTTTTTCTGAATGAAAGGTACCCTACGCCCTATACTGAGCTCCTGGCAACGAGTATGTACAAGTATAAATTTTAAATACCCCCAACTCATAAATCTCTTCAATGATTAGAAAAGAGCTGATAATCTTCGAACGACTGAATAGATTTTCTTGAGTTATAGCTAAGAACAATCTCAATTAAATCACCTTTTAAAAAAGGAGCTAAATAATAATCAGGTTGTACAATTTAGCTATGATGCCACAGCCAGACACACAGATACACAAATGCAGACGTTAAACTTATAACATCCCTACTGTTAAAAATTACATGTTGATCGGTTGAGTAGTTAAGTAGTGGAAGCGTAACAAACAAACCAACATTCATATTTATAAAAGTACCTGACAAACGACACCTATGTAGATAAACGTAATAATCAAAACCTTATCTAAATACAAAATTTGATAAATCACTACATATTATAAAACAAAGTCCTCCGCCGCGTCTGTCTGTCTGTCTGTTCGCGATAAACTGAAAAACTACTGAACAGATTTTCATGAATAGACAGAGTGACCTATGAGGAAGGTTTTGGTATATAATTTTTACCCGTGCGAAGCCGGGGCGGGTTGCTAGTTTATACTAAGTATAAGAATTGTTCGTTTATAGTGATTATATTAATTAGGATATAAGTTACTAAGCTTATCTCTATAACACCATTATTGAACCAACTAGTTAAACATAAAAAAATAAGCTTACGTCTCGAAAGTTCAAAAGTTCGATTCCTATGTGAACATATTAATTATTTTTTTGTGGAACCCTAATTATTTTTTTTAAATAAAAGTAGCCTAATTTATAACATCAGCTATCTGCCAGTGAAAGTCCCGTGGAAAACAGTCTAGCCGCGTTGACAGACAAAAAGTTATAAAAAAAAGTTTTGGTATAAATACAGTGTAAGAAGCGTTTAGCAACAAGCATTACAAACAGGCAGTTCAATTTATTTTATTTATTTGTATGTATAGATTTAATGAATTACAATCAAATTTGGACCTTTTGGCATCTGTAATAATTACAAGATAGACCGTCTATATGGTAATAATGACTGTCAGTTATAATGGCTACAGTTTCGACTTTAGAATCAATGTAACTAGGTTTATCGCATTCTTGAGCTAAATGTACGCACCTTCAACAGTAATTTATAAGATCACCTACCATTTGTTGTTAATTGGTAGTTCTACAGTTGGTTAACTACTACCATTATTTACAATTATTGTTGATTGAAAGTGGATTACGGGGATTTACACCCAGTTTTTACAGAGCTGTCAAGATAAAAGCGGTGTCAAATCAGTTCGAGTTTCTGATACTATGATCCAAGAAAAATTTACTAACAACATTCGAACATTCGAATGGTATTTGACATAAGTTTTTGCAGTTAAATTTGACAGCTCTGTTAACTAATCCGATATTCAAATCAAAGTGCCTAAGCATGTTGTCAGGAACTCAATATATACTTGACAAAGGTTTGAGATACGATTAGTTAATTTTTGCGTTGATCAGCCTTTCAGAAACCGGCAATAGTGAATGAATTTTCCGAAAAATTTTTTTTTTTTTTTTTAATAAAATTGGTAAACAAGCACACGGACAACATGGTCAGCGGCTGTCTTTATCTTTAAACGTTTGCAACACTAATTGTTTTTAATCTTTCGATTTTCAACTTATATACTAGAGGTCTAAATTGGAACTTGATCGCGATAATATTAATAAATAGCAATAACTTGATACATCTCACGAACGGACGTCTGATCCCAAACTAGGCAGGCGCTACGACTATGGGTCGTATGGGCAGTGAGTTCGGCTAATGACTACTTAATTTTATAGCTGTAGTATATTTTGATTAATCGAATTCTCACGAAACAGAATCACCAGCCCATCGCTACGGACGACAAGAAAAAAGAAAGTGTATCGGCCCTCTTGTTAATTAATCGCCGAACATTTGACATGGCGGTATGTGTCACTTATGATTCAGTCAAGAACTGCCTCGCATTTCACCTCGTTATATATTCTGTGAGTCATCAGTTTGGCGGCGGTTAGCTAACAGTGGCGTGGCTCTATTATACTATTCTTAGCTGATTCCTTTTTTTATATCGTTTTAAAAAAGAATTGGTCGTAAAGGTCGTCTTAAAGAGGAGGGAGTGGATAAAAATTGTTTTACTTGGTGATCGAATCTGCAACATTAGACACAGTGGTGATAGTTGGAACTAATTCACTTATCCATAAATTCCTAAGGCGTTTCTTTCAGTTTTTAAGTTCTCCTCTAAGTCTTCTACCGCTTTTTGATTCAATTGATTGCTAACTGCTTAACACCTCTCTTTAGGCGACCCTCTATTTCAGGGAAGACGCACCCCTATCTTCTGTTAAACACGTTAGGTTTCAACTCAAACTCGAATTTGAACTCGCATTAGTTGTAATTTTGGGCCAAGGTCAGCGGCACATGGATACCCGGTTTTGCGAACATCAATTTATGTAATAGGCTAGACTATCCTTAAATGTAACAGCTCTCTCGTACTTTGTTTCTATGTTAATGACCCGATATGAATTCTCAACCGATCGAAATGAGTCCATCTTATAATCGGTTACAATCGATCGTATCTTGGAGATTACCTAGAAAACTTGAATTTGAATTGAAGAACGTGACTTCTTGATGAAACGGATATCTGTTAACTATCTGGTATTCGGCTTTTCCGGCCTACATTTACTATCCGGCCATCCGGATATCGAATTAAGGAACTTTATTTCAGTTACATAACAAATATAATCGCCATATTTTCATTTACCACAAAATTAATATGAATTTCTAGTCAATAATTAAAAAAAATCGGATTGAAATTAATCTTGTCTTCATAAACAAAGCTAGTTTCAGAAAAAAACTGTAGCTATATATACTACTACAAGATGCATCTTTCAGTTTAAGAGACAGGCCTCAATTTCCTGAGCATGCTTACAGCACATCGTTAGATCTAAGTAGTTATAACTCTTGCTTAAAAACGACCCTGTAATAATGATAGCATTATAACGTGCTGTGTACTTAACTACGAGTATATTTAAATACCTACTTTTTTATTATGATTAACCATTGTAAAATGAGTCAGTAAATTATTATTTTTATTTTTAAAAATCTGGAAAATTTGGTCATGTCCGGGTGTTGTATAACATTAATTGACCGTCACAGAAATATAAGAATAACAATCGCGATCAAGTCGCTCTGACTTTAAATACAAATTAATTTCACGTTGAAAATTGCGTTTCTTTTTTGTTTGGAAAAGCAGAAGTTGACTTGACTGCACGGATGGCGCAATGGTTTAAGTGGTCACCTCACCACTACGGCCGCAGAGTGTTGTAGGTTCAAATTCCACACGAGACAAAAATTTGTGTGATCCACAAATAATTATCTGTCTGTTTATGAAGCCCCTGCGACACAGGAATATTGCTCATGCGGGAGTTGTCCTTTAAAAAAAAAAAGTGTAGCGATCGTCTGTCAAGCTCTTTCAGCATCAACAACTCACCATAGTTTGTCTTAAAACTTGCATCGAGAGTTAGACAGACTTAGAAGTCGAAACGACTTCTAATTCAGTTTTCAAAGAGTCCCTTATGCCTGATAAATCAGGAGTCCTTTGCCCTTTTAAAGCAGAAAATTGTTGCATTACTTCCGGATATCCGGTTTCAAGGTTGGCAAAACAGCTATTCGTTTTATCTCTACATCTAACTATCTTTTAACTTATTACAATGAATACTATTTTATATACTTATGTACTTTTTTCTTTTAAATGTGTTTTTATATACTTAAATGTAACAACTTTTTTACATAAAAGTTAGCATAAATTCTGTTAACGTTTTTTTCTATGTTAATCACCTTCATTTTTATTATTTAGTTATATAAAGAATATTATATAAATAGAAACTAGATGACGTAGGAGCACATGAAAATTGTGTTTGTTATAATTTAACTTAGGAAAGTTACAAAACTAATTATTATTATTCCCATTTTACATGTAAGCAGGAAAACCAAATGCCTAAAACTTGAATCCACCTGTGACTGGAATAAAATTAGACTATTTTAAGTCTATTATTTTTTTTATGGTATTATTAGTTTTTATATAATATTTTTAGGCCGGTGACCTTTGGCACCGATCGCAAACCGTTAGCATAAGGTTCTTTTTAAGTTATATTTTTATGGTATAGGGGGCAAACGAGCAGACGGGTCACCTGATGGTAAATGACTACCGCCGCCCATGGGCACCTGTAACTCAAAGGTCACAAGCGCGTTGCCGACCTTTAAGGTGGGAGTGGGAAAAAGGGGGAGAGGGGGGAAGAGTGGGAAGAGGGGAGAGGGACATTAGAGGGGAGGAGAGTGGGGAGAGGGGAAGGACGAGAATAGGGAAGAGGGAAGGCTTAGGGCCTCCGGTAACCTCACTCACGAGCCGAAAGGCAATTCAAGCATTGCTTCACTGCCGGTTTTCTGTAAGGCCGTGGTATCAAGCGGAGTCGAGCCGGCCCAAACGTGCCCAAGCATGGCTCTCTCACGTTAAAGTTATTATATCCGATACAAGAATCAATCAACCAAGAAATCATCATATACGTAGACATACCTCTGTGGAGAAAGGAATTGTCTATTAGTAGAAAATAAAAAAAAAACACAAAACAAACGAATAAAAAAATAAAAAAGAATTCAACTATCAACCTCCTGGGTTCGTTCATCAAACCATCCCAATTTGTTGGACTCATCAAAACGAATCATATGTGCCCAAATTCGAGGGGTTTACTGGTAGCCATTGAAAAGCTCCACCATCTACCTCCTAACTCCTCAGCTGATCCTAGCTACTAGCTACTATCCATCAGCTAGATCAGCTACAAGATGCCAATTTATAGTATTGTAATTCAAACTACTACTACAAAAGAAAAATACTAGAATTTCAAATGGAATTTAAGTTATACTTTTTTTTTTAAATTAGGTAAATCACGAATATTCTGGTATGGAGTTCAAAATCTGATGATCGTTGAAAAATCATCAAATTCTTTCTTTGCAATGGCATCTGGACCATTACTAGGCGAATAAATCTTTAAGTAGTAATTAAGGAGCAAAAGCCTACCTATTGTCTATTGCAATTTAGGGTTTCTAATCCTGAACTGACAAAAGGCACCCCTCTTTTTATATTTAACTCACCAAAAAAGATTTAATTATAATCAATTAGTAGACTTTCTAATGTTGAAAATCAAAAACCAAAACTAAAAAGTAGAAAATATTTTTTAAGCATTAACTAAACCGTCATATTCTACTTTTGAATCTATTAAATCGTTTCTTATAATTTTTTGAACCCTCCGCATTTTATTTTATTACATCTTGAGAAATAATTTACCAAATAGTTTTGCACATTAAAAACAAATAATTCGCATGCGTTTAACAGCTAAACTCCGGCGTGTTAAAACAAAAATTGTATGGTATCTAACGCATGTTATTAGTTTGATATGTGATTATTATTACGAGCTGTGATCTGAAACTCGGAGAAAACATCACATGCGGCACGCTTACTGAAAGTGAATTAATATGGTAAAGAGCTTGTCAGAGAGCCGACGACGGCGCGGCGTCACAGTACCGCGACTCGTTAGTATGTTTGTTGTATGACAATTTACACGAGTATTTCTGTTACAGTAAGTTCCGGAATGCCGTTATTTCTCTTTTTAATCG
This sequence comes from Euplagia quadripunctaria, assembly GCA_963859945.1. Classification (NCBI taxonomy): domain Eukaryota; kingdom Metazoa; phylum Arthropoda; class Insecta; order Lepidoptera; family Erebidae; genus Euplagia; species Euplagia quadripunctaria. The sequence continues at coordinate 1,356,562 of OY982580.1, read as the reverse complement.
ACTTCTTTTTCGCCGGAATATATTTTGTTAAATAGTGCCTTCCACATCCTGTCGTTCCGAATGGATCTGAAAGATAGCCCACCAAGAAAACGGATGATAGACGCCTGCATGTATAGCTATAATGCCAATACTAACTTTTAAAATTTCGCGTTCCATAATATAATTATATATTTACGGGAATTAACGCTATCACGAAAAGGTATACATACTTCTGAATTGCCTGACGTTTCGACGTTTCTTCACAGCAGCTATGTGTTCTTTGACCCTTTCAGCAATAGTCCGCTTTGTTTGGCCTATGTAGGAACTGAACCTGGAGTTTGTAAAGGCAAGACATCCTTCGGTATACCCACGATTTTTTGAACTTTTATGCCTGGTGTGTACCTGTTGGAATGGAGTATTTCTTTAACACGGAGCCGATCTTATCCGTTACTCCTTTGACATATGGCATGTAGGCTGGTTGTCTGTATTAGGCTAATTTCCGTAAATACATAATTATATAATGCGAATGTTAAGATGAATGTATGGTGGGACTAGGTTTCACAAGGTGAGGAATGAATACATTAGTGGATCTGAAAGTCTTATGGACATGTGATGCGGAGGAGTAACAGAAATGTGGTGAAGAGTGTTTTATGTATGGAAGTTGACGGATACAAGAGTAGAGGATGACCAAAGAAAACATGAATTTACTGCTTGAAAGAGGATACGGTTACAAAGGTAGGTAGTAAGCAATGAAAACCTAATGATAGAGTAGAATGGAAGGAAACACATTGTACCGACCCCAATTATAATTGGGAAAAGAGTAATTTTCCGATTTTATTATCATTTTTTGATGTGTGGTTAGTCATGGTCGGTTAAAATTAAATTTGATCAGGATCTACGAGAAGTTAATTAAAAATACATTAAATCTAAGTACCTCTATGTATTAATCCGATAAAAAAAATAGGAGGTTCTCATTTCGTTACAATAATTAATTATTATTATTTATTTTCTAGCGTAATGTTTCTTAACCACATTGTCTTATTTCAATTATTCTGATCCCATATACATTTGGTGTAGATCTCCAGCTGAGCAGGCAGAAATCTATTTAGGCTGAGTTTAGTTATCAGTTTATATATGTAGATAAAGAATTTAACACCTCCACTAATGAATTCTCAATCGTGACCTCGCAAACATGTAGTTTATGGACACAAAATACACTTAGCTACAAAACGATTATTTATTTGTGAAACATACAAACAGTGAACACCTTGTAGTGCATACAATGTGGTATATAAAATTAACTTAAATGGTGTTGATGTCTTCCCATCGTTGCAGGGTTTTCCAGTTGGGTATTCTACCTTTTTTTATTTATACTAGTTACCGTTGGTAGCGCTATATTTTCTTCCCTGTCCAGTTTTCATGCTGTTATTATTTTTTAACCGACTTTAAAAAAGGAGGAGGTTCTCAATTCGACTGTATGTTTTTTTTTATGTTTGTTACCTCAGAACTTTCGACTGGGTGAACCGATTTTGATTATTCTTATTTTATTTAAAAGCTGGTGCTTCCCGTGTGGTCCCATTTCAATTTGGTCCAGTTCTGACAATGGCATCCATGATAAAACCATATATAAGTCTTTTATGGAATAGTTTTTTTGTTGAAGTCGCCTTTTTTTTTAAATAATTATTCACTACAAAAAATTATTTGCACTGGTCTATAATATTAATAAAATCTGTTATTTATCTAAGTATTGTAATAACTAATTAAAGGTTAACAGCACATCCTAGCGCCTATTAAAAGGAGTGACTAAAATTTTATTGCCCGTCGGTTTATTTTTGCGTATTTGTAATTTTTGCGCCTCTTGCCCACCTGGCGCCTACAGCGACCGCTCCACTCGGTCTACCTATCGGCCGGCTCTGATTACAAAACACAATACATCTACATGTTGCACAAATTCACAAAACACTACAACATTTTTCATTTCTATTAATGAAAATAAATAGGTAACTAGTGTCTTTTTTTAATTTTGGTACATAAAAAATATGATCCTCGATACTCTATGGATAAAAAAACTTTTTTATTAAACCTAACTAAACTTATAACTCAGTCAAATTCGAAAAAAGAACATAAAATGCCGCGCAATGCTCATAATACATAATTATACGCGTCACGCTTTTTTTCTACTGAGGGAAAGGCAAAGGCGTTTGGAATCCAGGTCCTAATCTCAGCTATAGTTACACGCCGAGGCAGTAGACAAATATAATTGATAGTAATATTATGTGCAAAACATTAAAGTGCGACGTCTCGTCACATGCAGTCATTGCGCAGTTGTATCATAGCCGTGGAACCGACTTTCGCGCGGTCAACGACCCCGTAGAAAGCACCTCGCTCACTGATCTATTGGATATTGAATAGTTATGGACACTAACTACTTGTCTACCCTTATTGAATAATAGCTTCGATCTACACTTGTGAAGCAATAATAGTATACCTACCCTTATATTTAATAAAATATATAATATATGCTGAGGGGTGTGGGCACGTAAAAATGGATGACGATACTAGTATGTAAGGCAAATGTTAGAGAGGCGGACGGTAGGAGTCGACCAGGTACAACATATCTGACTACATTGGTTATCTTCTGAAGAAAGGGCAGGTAGAAGTACCCGAAACCGGCGAACTTTGAGGTATGTAAGAATAGAAGCAGAACCTGAAAGCAAAAAGGCGGGAGTTGTAAATGTATAAAATAATAATATTCCGGGACATCATTTTTTTTTTTATTGAAACATCGTCCGCACTAGGAATGATACCTGTGTTGAAAAAAAAAGTGTTCACCTTACCATAGAGTTAGGTGAAAACTTTTTTTCACACACAGGCTACAGTGAATACGTCCTGTCAGGCGGGTCGAATGCTTGCTAATCACCGTAGTAATATAAAACTTCATACTTAATCTTATAAATGCAAAAGTAACTCTGTTTGTTTCATTGTTACCTTTTTACGACTAAACCGCTGAACGGATAGTAATGAAACTCACCTCCGTCTTAAGAATTTTCAATCTCGTCTTAAAAAACATTTTTTTAAATATAGGGCACATTTTCCATACATTTTCGATCAGGGTCACGTGATCCTGACGCGAGTTTAACATTTTTTAACCATCTTAAAAATTGTTTTTTCACTTCAAAAATATTTAAAACCCTACTATACACCCTTTCAGGTGGGTATTGAACTATGAAAGTAGATAAGGAACGTAACCATAAAAGCAATAGATATGAGTAGGTGCCCAATATATACAGAACGTATTTGAAAAAGGAACACTTACTTAAATCACTGAAAGGGCCAGTTACAATAAGATTTTACAAGTTATGACCGTTTGAGTTTCGAGGTATTTTTGCCTCCGTTTTTCATAAAAGTAGGTGGAATGTGTACCGCTTTTCTATGAGGCCGTGGTATCACTCCGGTCGAGCCGGCCCATACGTGCCAAAGCATCGCTCTCCCACTTTAAAAATATAAGTTTATAAGTTTCAGAAATTGTTGTAGTGCGGACTCAATTGTGTACCAAGTCGTATTTGACTGATTTCGTGTAGATTAATCAACTAAACGCATGAACTCTGCTGATTTAGAATGTTGTACAGATTTTTGTGAAATTGATTGTTATTCAGAAGACCGCGCAGTTATCCAATACAAATAGAATATTGCTCTTCTCGTGTATGTAAAGTCATCAGAAGTCAATAAGGGTGAGGTTTCAACGCGTGACTGCTCTAATAGCTGGAAAGCCACAATAAACATATGTGAGCCCGTATAACTTAAAAAAATCTTAATAAGCCTCATATACTAACGGTTTGCCATCGGTGCCAAATGTCAATGTCACCGGCCTAAAAAACTATAAACGTCAAATTAAGACCATAAAACGACAGTTGTAATTATAAAAAATTGGATAAAACAGCAATTTAAAGCTCATAAACTAGTGTGCCACACGTGGTTTAGACATACTTCACCTTTTAAGCGGTTAATTTTAATTTTTTACGTGTGGTAGCCCCTCCGTGTCATAACCACGCCTAGACTAACGGTAAAGTAGTCCGTCGGAATCGAACCGACTAACACCATACAGTGTTTCGATCTTTATCATTATTTTCATCATCATTCTTATGATAAGGCTTTGCAAATTCCTGAGAACCCGACTGGAAGTTGACTGATGGCATGTAGGGGGCTGGAATGGACCTGGAGTACGTATGGCCTACCTCTGTTTCAAAAGTTTAGGATTGAACACAACTAACCCGTCTCGGATCTAACTTCTTAAAATAGACTGGATACTTATACTTTCAAATATTTAGTAATGGCAACATCTACATAAAAAAGGTAAAAGTAACATGTGTGGACTGTGACATAAAATCAGTTAAGAGTCTTCGTTCATCATCTTCGTTGTTTATAAACCACATATCAATTTTAGTGCCCTTTTTACTTAATACAGTTACAGAACACGAGACTTTAGGATTGTTTTATTTAAAAACTAGCTGAGCCCCACGGTTTCACTTGCGTAAGTCCCGATGCCGTAAGAATATCGTGATAAAAATTAGCCTATGTGTTAATCCAAGTGTCCAGCTATCTACGTACCAAGTTTCATCGCAATCGGTTCAGTAGTTTTTGCGTGAAAGACAAACATCCATGAATCTTCACAAACTTTTACGTTTAAAATATTAGTAGGATGAATACTGGCGTTTTACGCAAGCAGACAGTTGTCGCAAATGTAGTGTTTCTAAATACCGACAATGCGAACAGTAGTGAAGACTGAGTGCATTTATTTATCGAAACGTACAAATCATGGAACCTCTCTCATCAGTATATCATTAAAAACAAAACGTCACGCGTCTAGGGTAAATGAAAAAGAATCGTAGCTTATTAATAGAACAGATCATCATCAAATTTTGCACACAGAAAACATTGGGTACCTTTCATCTATAAAAAAAGGACTGTTCAAGGGATAGCAATACGTTTAAGCAGCATATAAAAAGTTGAGAAGGTGTAGAAGGCAAGTGGCATCAACTACCGACCCCTTGCCCATACAAAACAGTGAATACGCGTCCAGTTTATGCTCACACGCATATCAAATACTTTCGTTTTCGGCGCTCGGCCGCGGTCGATTTCACCGACGAACATTGGGTCATCGGGTAACGGTAGTGCGATGGATGGCGACGCAAGCCACAAGAGATTCTTTGTTAAGTAGAAAATAGTAACAATGTATAAGTCTTATAAACTGACTAGCTTTGTCAACGGCTTCGCGCGCGTGAATGTAGATTTCTTCAATCAATTCAGGTATCACTTTTTAGGGTTCCGTTCCTTAAAAAGAAAAAACGAACCTACAAAGCATCAGTTTGTTGTCCATCCGTCTGTCTATCTGTCTGTCAAGAACCTTTTCCTCAGGAACCCGTGGACGCATCAAGTTGAAATTATTACCTAATAAGTCTGCGGTCCCTTGAAGCTGTAAAAAAAATAAGCTTCTAAGTCAACGCAATCGTAAGATATGGCCACTAGACTTATTTTTGACCAAATTTGAACATTTCGCAGGTAAATCAAAACCTATAGGGTACTTCCCATTGAAGCAAGGTCTGACAGCACAAATAAAGGAAAAAATCCAAAAGTCGTTAATTTATTGTTACATCACATTAAAAAAAAATGTGAATACAAACTTATATTTTGCGGTTGGATTGTTGACTTTGTCATCGCAACCGCAAAGTTAAGTTTATCTTTTGAAAAAAAAGGATAAAAGTCTTCGAGAATTGATTCCCGAGATGGACGTATTATCTACATACATACAAGATTATTTGCATACGGAACTCTCGGTTTTTTTATTTGAAGTGAATAAATACAATGGCAAATATTTTCTGAAAATATACTCAATAAGCTTCTGCCCGCAGCATTTTTTTTTCAGGATCAATGGTACATTCCTACGTGAAGTTATCACTTGGATCGAATAGAGATCCGTATTAGGTGTCAAATTTAAAAAAAATTAGAGACTGTGAGCTCATGTGTCTCCAGATTTCTCCACTGTGTCCTCTGCTAACAAAATACCCTAATCCTTTAACACTTTTGTTTTCTCTTTTTGCAAAATGAATTTTTTTTTTATTTTAAAAATTAATAGGTATTTTAACAAATTAAAAAAATAATACACAATTTTCAAAATCTCAATAGCACCATCGGCAACAACTAGTATCTTAAAAACCACCACTACCACCCACCTTTATAATATACCCTTTTTGACAGCACACCGTGGATTTGGTCGGTTGGATTCTCACATACCACTACATTATTCCGCTGTACTAAGCCCTGATATTCACCACCAGAACACATCACCACGATTGATTGATTGATTGATTGATAATAAATCATCGAGTAGAAATCTGATGTCTCATTCCCCTTTACATGGAAAATAGTGAAATTTTGATTTAATGTATGACTAGCAACCCCGGCTTTGCACGGGTAGCAGAGCAGTAGGCCTGCATTTTTTTTCTGTCGTAGTGTCGTAACCTTATATGAAGATCCTCTATATATTAAATGTAAGGTCGTATCAGCCTGTTTAACATGACTGTTACATTAAAATGTAAAAACACACTTGTAAAAGTGATCCGATTGTTTGGGATAGAGTCAATTTTAATCTATAAAATACAATAAAGATGCATCCATGGGCGTACCGAGGAGGGGGCAGGGTAGGGCAGCTCCCCCCCCCCCTCTCCCCACCCCTGGCTTGAGCAAGCTTACGTAGTACTAAAGTAATTTTCAGTCAAATTTTTGATTTGCAGGACCCATAAAATAAAAATAATTCTATGTTTTAATAGATATTAGATTTTAAGAAGAATCATTCCGCAATACATTGTTTTCATGTTGATGAAAACCGTGTCATAATCCGTTCGATACTTTTGAAGTTTATCACGTTCAGACAGACAGACGCAGCGGAGGACTTTACTTTATATTGAAGTTGTATTAGTGATTATGTAGTATAGTGATTATTAAAAGGAATCACTCCCTAATATATTGTTTTCATATAATTGGTTCACGCGGCGCACACCAATAAAGCTCCCAGTCGGCATGATTTTCTCCGAAATCTTTAACAATCGACGTCATATTTCAGCAAATTTATACAAAACCCTAATGAATTTTACACCTGAACCCTCCTCATGAATCACTCTATCCATTGGTGAAAACTGTATGAAAATATATTTACATAATATGACTTTATTTTATAATAATAATAACATGTAGTGATTCAAATATCAATAAATTATTTCATAACCATAAAAAGCGTTGGATTTCAAACGTAATCTTTACTTTTCAGATGTAAAATTGCGTGACGTAATCATTTCATTTTAATGACTGAGAGAAGGTGCAATAATATTCACTTTTATTCTACACACTCGTAGTTTAATTAACATTGTTACATTAAAAAGAAAACACATCAATTAATTTAACGCAAATTGCATTACAGCAATTACGACAAATTTTTATAACCAACGATTAATTACTTTAGCGTTAAAAATGGCAATCGCGCCCGCTTGTGATTCATATTGCTTTTCATTTGTCTTTTCCTTTCATTTGGCTGTGAGTGTTGAGGCACTCTCGTGGGTTCCATTTTGAGGGAGCGGGGAAGGTTCGTCTAGGGTTGCCACACGTACTATATCCAACAATATTTTAATTAATTTGACAATATATTATTTAATGTCTAACCTAACGTAACTCAAAAATTACGCATGTTAGTTTTGGATTTTCAATAACGGAATGAATAATACCGAAATAAAAAATATGTTCCATTTAAAATCTTTAACTTCACACGTATCACCTGCTTTTATAAGAAACAGGTAATAATACCTGGAAATTCAAACGATCATAACTTTTAAACGGTTAGTTTTTTTTTCAACTCCATGCTAGAGTCATGCCCTTTCAGTGATTTAAACAAGCATTCCATTCTCAGATACCCATCCCTCTCCCCCTCTTTTCCCCTTCTCCCCCTCTTCCCTCCTCTCCCCCCTTAAAAGCCGGCAACGCACTTGTGACTCTTGAGTTGCAGATGCCCATGGGCGGCGGTAGTCATTTACCATCAGGTGACAAGGTTGCTCGTTTGCCCCTATACAGTAAAAAAAAATACGTAGAACAATAAATTATATTGTGTATTACAAAACATTAATATTATATGAAAAATACTATATTTTAATCATTAATTCAACTGTAACGCTTTTTTATATTAACTGTGAATGGAACGCATTCACGGCGAATAAATAATAATTGAATGTGTACTATTATGATTGTTTTTCTAAATTGCCTAAAAAAAATATTTTTCTGCCCTAAAAAATTGTGGCAGCCCTAGGTTTTCCATCCGTTTGTCGGGAGAAGCTAACGGCATCGCGTTTTAAACCATCATGGGAGCGACGGAATGTAGTCGAGCAAGTTATGGGAACCCAATAGGATGTTAGCCTTGAGCTCCATAGTATAGAGAATATTGAAGTCAGTAAGGTATAGGTTATATATCACTGTTAGATTTGTAAACAGTTGACCCATTTATTATGCTAATTAGTTATCTAAAGAAGGTTTTTGTAAGGTAGAAAACGGTATGAGACTCATGGTTGCCTGTAAGAGATGCGGGCATGCCATAGAGCGAATAGGCCGCCATTGTTATTAATTTTATTCTTCAATGTTTCTGGTGTATATTATAGAGGTATATATATTATTAATCTAGCAACCCGCTCCGGCTTCGCACGGGTAGCAGAGACATGTTCAACAATCATCATCATATTTCAATCAATTTACACAAAATCTTAACAAATTATACACCTAAACGATCCTCATGAATCACTCTAATAAAAGCTACATCAATAGTAATATTACATATGCTTGTAAATTCATTGGGGGATCGGAACTGTCACTCTTCATACAGGTTATACAGTAACCTAGTTAGGAGATCAGAACTGCACCCACTAAAATTGTAGCAAATCAGTAATTTTACCATGTATAAACTATATACCCATGTACTGCAATATTTGAAAATGATCAATAAAAACTTCATTATAGTACTTACTTATATATTATATTATATAGACACCGGTGGTTAGGGCTCTAAAGACAGGAACCTCCTCACCATAGGGGCCGTCTCGAGGAGAACTGCTTTCTGCACCAGTCCCGTGATCCAGCCGTCTAACGCGAGCCTCTTAAGGTGTTGATCGAGGCTCTTGGCTATTAATCCATGAGCAGATATGACAATCGGAACAATGATCGCCGAATCGACATCCCATATATCGACAACCTCGTGAGACAAACCCAAATATTTTAATTGTTTTTCTTTTTCAACTTTCACGAGGTTCCCGTCATGAGGAACAGCGATATCGATAATCATTGCGCGGCGCTCAAATCGGTCTATCACCACTATATCAGGCTTATTGGCAACAATAGTTCTGTCAGTGATGATAGATCGATCCCAATACAATGTGGCACGACCATTTTCGAGAACTGGGTCGGGCACATACCTGTAATATGGCACTTCTGAATTCACAAGATTGTATTTAAGGGCAAGTTGTTGATGTACAATCCTGGCCACTTGATTGTGTCTATGCAAATATTCCCCGTTGGCAAAACGAGAACATCCAGAAATAATATGCCTGATAGATTCAACGGGACAGTGGCATGCCCGACAGATGTCCACCGTACCATCTTTCAGAATATCTTTCCGATAGTTATTCGTCATAACAACTTCGTCCATAATTGCAAAGACAAAACCTTCGGTTTCTCCGAAAAGATCACCAAACCGTAGCCAAGATGTAGAGGCTTTAAAGTCTATATCAGGCCCATTTAGGGCCCGATAAAAACGACCATGAAGTTCTTTGCCCTTCCATACCTCCCTGCGATCATTAGTACTAAGTACTACAGGCTTGCGCCAGTTCTCTTTAGCCAGAGCGAGCGGAGTGAGTCCGTTGTCCACTGTGACCACAATACGATGCACTCCCACACCAGTATGAAGAAAATAATTATTATACTCTGTCTATTAGTGAAAACCGCATGAAAATCCGTTCAGTAGTTTTTCAGTTTAACAAACAGATAGAAAGACGCGACGGGCGACTTTGTTTTATAATATGTAGTGATATTTAGGTGGGAAAGTATAAATATTTTTACACATACTGTATTTGTGTATGTTTACAGAATTGGTATATTTATATAATGATATCTATGTATATTTTTTCGTTTTATTTAATACTAGCTGTGCGTGCCGCGGTTTCGCTCGCATGCACGTATGTTTTATTTTGCGTTGAACCCTAATTCTTTTCCTAAAACAAAAGTAGCCTAGTTACTGCTTATAAAATCAGTTATCTAACACTAAAAGTCCCGTGAAAATCGATCTAACCGTTTCAGAGATTAGCTGGAACAGACAGACAGACAAAAATATTTTTTTTGTATTATTACCTACCTGTTTAGGTACTTATAAAGAGTTCCATATAATAAGCTGATATTTTGATATTACACATAGTTTTCACTGTTGTTGTAACCAGACCAGGCAAGCTTTGTCTAATAAAAAAAAATCTACTAAATTGTGTCTCCCTAGAATCGAACCTGGGTCATCATTAACGGGGATGTGACAATTGTACTGTTATAATCAAACTAGCATTCGCCCGCGGCCCCACTCGCGTAATATTAAATAGGATTATAATATTAAATTATTAATATCACTTATTGTATACGTGGTGCAATTGCTCTGTACGTGGTTTGATTTTTATTACATTAAGTTAACATGACCCGGCCCTGACATTGAACTTTGTACGCCGGTGTTGGCTGCAAGTTCTACGAACAAGGTTATATAAAATGGCTGACGGAGCTTAATACATACATTGTTAAGTTTTATAAATATTATAATGACAGGAGCGTTTGAGGTTTTGTGTAGCTATAAAACAATATAATAATAATAACTTCAGATATGGCCGTCTGATCCTAAACTAGGCAGAGAATGTACTATGGTAATCAGACTGCTGATAAACATACTCATATATTACTAAATACATACATATTATAGATAAATTACACCCAGACACAGAACAAATAATTATGCTCATCACACAATTATTTGTCCTGTGTGGGAATCGAACCCACGACCTCTGGCTTAGCGGTCAGGGTCACTAACCACTAGACCAACAAGCCAGTCGATCCTTATCTATGTAATACGTATATATTTACAAAAAAATGTATCTTTGTATGTATATCGACTGGCCTGTTGGTCTATGCTAAGCCAGAGGTCGTGGGCTCGATTCCCACCCAGGACAAATAATTGTGTGATGAGCACGATAATTTGTTCTGTGTCAGGGTGTAATTTATCTATAATATATATGTATTCAGTAATATATAAGTATGTTTATCGGCAGTCTGATTACCATAGTACAGGCTCTGCCTAGTTTGGGATCAGACGGCCTTGTATGAGATGTGTGGAGTTATTATTATATCCGTGTTTTAGAACACGTAGTTCAAGATCTAAGTAGATGGCGCTGTGTTATACATGCCGGTATCGTTTCACGTTGCGAAAAATGACAGACTTGGAAACTCGCAACATTTGAGCCACTTGATTGTGAGTGTAACCGTGTTCGATTCAAGTTACAGCTTTAGACACTTAAGTTACACTGAGATCCGGCATTATCACTACAATCTTTTAACACCACGACAATGAATTTTTGGGAAAATAAAATTAAAAAATACTGGAAACTTTTCTTACAATACACAATTAATAAATTATCACGTAGCGAAAAAAAAATCAAATGGAACTCTGAAATAAAAGATGATTCAAATCTTGATGATTTTTCAAGTTACATAATGCTGATATAGGTGGCCAGTGCGTTACAGATACAGGCCCAAAAGGCAGCGCGCAGTGTTCCGCGCGCGCTCTCAGAGGAGTGCGGCCGACGGGTGATGGTCGCGGGTGAGACGGGTAAATACCTGTCGGAGGTTGCGGAAGAATGTAATGGCGATTCTCGCTCCCCCGATCATAGGCAAGTAGCGGAACACCGGGGTGGTTTTTAGTCGGTAAGAGTCCGACAGACCCCTTCGTCCCCCCAAGGACGGAGGACATCAATGAGGATCTTCTACCTCGTCACCCAAAAAAAAAGGTGGCCAGTGCGTAAGGAGAACATGATAAACATAATCGAACCTATTTTGCGTTCCTCTAAATATGTCCAAGAATATTATTATACTAATGTTATACAAAGTTTTTGGGTTTTGATGTGGGCGATAATCTCCGAAATTACTGATCCTTTTCAGTTTCAGTAGCGCTTTGCTGAAGTGTCAAGAAAACAGATTTTTAAATACTGCTTTTAATATTTAACACTAAAATATTACAACATTATGCTACGTAATAAACATCTAAAAAATAAATATGCAAAAATATATATTTTACCTAATAGATAAGTTTAACAGACATTAATTATTAATATAATAATTAAAAAAAAAACAAATTAGATAATGCATTTTATTGCAACTTTCATTTTCAGTTTGTAGAAAGAAAGAATGTTTAAATATATTATATTGCATAGATATAATTTTCACATATGTATATTAATATTTCATATCAGTGTTATACTTTGAAATTATATAAGAAATACTTAATATTAACAAGCTAGTTATTTCATATTTTGCATGATATGATAATTCTTTTGTAGTAACGTAACTGGTTAGCTTCCTCTGTTCAATATAAACAATTGCGCTTGAGTCAACCAATATAACATAATATAACGTCTTAAAACACTACATAATTTCATTCGATTTTAAATTTATTTTAAACTAGCAACCCGCCCCGGCTTCGCACGGGTAGCAGAGACGTCTTTAACAATCATCATCATTTTTTTTCAGTCAATTTAGACAAAACCTTAAAAAAATTATATACTCAGCCTTCCTCATGAATCGCTCTATCTATTGGTGAAAACAGCATGAAAATCCGGTCAGTAGTTTTTGAGTTTATCGCGAACAAACAGCTTTTCTTGAATTATATCTAAGAACACTCTCGATCAAGTCACCTTTCAAACAAAAAACCGCAATCAAATCGGTTCATCCGTTTGGAGCTATGATGCCACAGACAGACACACAGACACATTAAACTTACAACACCCATCTTTTTGCGTCGGGGGTTAAAAATTAATAATTATTTACAAATATATTAAGAAAAAAAAAATTAGGTACTTCAAACATCACTTCAAAACAGTTTATTAGCCAACTCTAAAAAGAAAGGGTTCTACTAACCCAATACGTTTTTTTTTGTGCGTTTCTACCGCGATACCTTCAATCGTGAAAATATATATATATATATATATATATATATATATATATATATATTTTACCACCACATATATATATTTTACGACCAGGTTGCACTGGTCGCAACGTCAGGCAATTCAGAGGTATGTAATACCTTTTCGTGATCGTGTTAATTCCCGTAAACACATAATTATATCATGGAACGGAAAGTTTGAAAGTTAGTGTATCGGGTTTGTTAGGCCTATAGGCTGCAATGGGGCCGACATATATTTGGGCCCCATTGCAGCCTATAGGTTCAAGCAATTTATAACTTAAGGTCTAGACTACGTTCATTGACGGCAAACTTTAAAGAAATTAATATCAAGACGGTAACATTCCAATATTTGTATGTATAAAAACGTTTTAACAAAAAATTAAACCGACCAAAGAAGAAAGGAACTGGAAAGTGAAAAATAAACTTGTTAGCCTAACTAAACTCCTACATTAATGTAATAAATAATAATTAAAATAAAATAAAAACAAAAGAATACAGAATACTATATCATTTACACCCCGTATAATAGAATCATCTCTCTCTAGTTATTAAATTAATTAAATGGTTTCGATCTGTTTCATAAATAACTGTTCTTGTAATATATATGTGTTTATTTATTTATATTAGATACATAATATGATATATGATGTATATTCATTAGATACATAATATGAATACGCAAACTCAATAAACAAATTTGATGACAGTCAAATTTAAATCAATTGAGTTCAAATTTACTTGCCATTTCACTTGTGCATCATTAAATTTATTTCTTAGCTACAACGCGTTCTATTTCGTTTACCTCAATCTGTTACACAATCTATATAAATAAAAATTAATATTTGTATGTTTGTTCTCTATGCATTCCGAAACCATTGATCAGGTTGTGATGAAACTTTTGTAAGGTGTTTTGGGGCCGTTTGCGAGTGTTCCTGGCCCAAAAAATCTATTTAAAAAAAAAGAAAAAATGGCATTTCAACGCATGCCGGGTGCAGCTAGTGTATTTATAAACACGTTATGATATTTTTTCAGGTCTACTAGATACGCTGGACACACAAGTAGACATCAAAACCTGCCCGGGAACGTGCATTCATTCGCTAGCCGCATTACTATGTAGCGAGGTCCTGGAAGAGGTGGAGTGTCCAGGCTCTTCCATGAAATGCTGTGCTGACGACACTAGCAGTAAGTTTTCTCTATTTTCTGCCCTGAATATACCTTAAGTAGAGGCACTTATTGGCAGTTTACTATTATTCTTGGTAAGGAAACTCTTCTTAAAATAAACTGAGATAATTCTAGAAGATAGACAGGCAGTGGTGTAACAAAAGGGTGGCAGAGCGGGCAAAATGCCATGGGCCCCGCTCGAGGGGGCCCCGGGCACCAGAGGCCCTGAACACAGGAGGCACTAATTACAAAATGTATTAATGAATTAGCCATGGGCCTTAGATGGTATAGTTACGCCACCACTATATATCACAAGGTGTTGGACAGAACAAGAAGAAATAATAATAACTTAAGAAACCTCACACAGGGTCGTCTGATCCATAACTAGGCTGGATCACTACTGATAAACATACTTATATATTACTAAATACATACATATTCTAGATAAATTACACCCAGACTCATGAAAATATTATTTGTCCTGGGTGGGAATCGAATCCACGACCTCTAGCTCAGCAGTCAGAATAGTTATTAATTTCATTAATGTTACTTTTAAAATGTTGAATTTAAAACAGTAAGCAATCTCTTTCGTCGGTCTGGTAAGCTCCATGAAGATCGAAAATTTTCAAGAACACTGCTTCATAGACAGTCCACCACATGCAACAGTCGATTGTGCCATATTTTCTAAAGAAGACTAAAAACACATTCCTCTTTTTCGTCTTCCAGGTAACGAGACATCAGTGTCAACCCACCGGCCGTACCCGACCCGACACACAACTATAGATGACGATGATTACGACGACGAGCCCACAACACACGCGCCATCAGACAAATACAAAAACAGTGGTAATTATTAGGTACCATACCATATTGACTTCTAGGAATTTTGTATAATTATATTACAGCTTTGTTCAACTTTTTTTTTTATATTTGGTAACCTCTGACGCGTGGAAACCCTCTTGGAGCCGGCCTAAAGTTTCGAATTTATATTTGATGTACGAGTATTCACGTTTCCAAACGGGGCGCGTTATTAATTTTCATGTCAACGATGCTAATATTTCCTGACACATATTATATCAAAAACCTTGGTACTTATGACCTATGTTACCTACATGTAAAATGTTAGTTAAATTGGTGTTTTAAGTCCAATATGGACGGTTGGAAGAAATATTTTTATAAATAAAAAATCACGAATATTCCAATAGGTAATTGAAGGATCTTAGTTTGACTATATGTTTATTACTAAATATTGCGTAATACAGACAGTATTACGCAATATTTTTGCCAATTGTAAATAAATGTTTATAGTTCTATTTATTATTGGAACATATCCAATAGCTCAAAGGTAATAAAAAAGATAAAGGGATGTCAAAATAGGTAATGAAAGTTTCAAGTAAAATAATTAATAATAATAGATTTGAATAGTATTGCCTTAAAGCCGATTATACTTATTTAAAAGATAATTATTTACAAAAATTTATAGGTTTTTGTAAGCTAATTTTATTTAATTATCTTTGTCTTGTACTTAGAAGTAGAACTCATTCCTTTCTTTTTAAGAAAAACTTATGTCAGATGATAACTTTTTATGTCGACGCCATATTTAATAATCAATAACTTAACCCATATTTTTAGGTAATATTGCTTGTCCCGGAGTATGCGTGGAGTCCCGTCTGACGCCGTACTGCGAGGCGTACCTCACTTCCACGGACCTGTGTGTCAGAGGAAGGCTGTGCTGCGTATCCAAGGATGGATATGGGGATAGACCACCACCAGACCTTGTTGTGCCGAACGAAAAGAAATACTCCACCAAGAGACCTACCACCGCGGTTTGTTATTATTACTATACTTGGATCACTTGAGCATAGTTATCTATTATAATTATCATATACTAAAAGTCATTTTATCGTAAAAACGCGATGGGTGCTACATGTCAACTATGTATTGTAATTATTTTATTGACAGATATTGGTAAAAGTAAAGTCATCTTATATATAAAATTCTCGTGTCACAATGTTAGTTATCTTACTCCTCCGAAACGGCTTTACTGATTTTTACCAAATTTTATATGCATATTCAGTAGGTCTGAGAATCGGCCACTATCTATTTTTCATACCCCTAAGTGATAAGGGTTGTTCACCCTTAACAATTTTTTTTTAATTTTCATATAATTTTTTTATTTTTTATTTTTTTATGATACAGCATTAGAAAATACATACAACCCTGAATTTTCAACCCTCTACGATCAACCCCTATTTTTCCATCGCGATTTTTATATTATTCAGTTCACAGATCCGCAATAGGGTTGCAAGATGGCAATCGAACGTCTGTCGGGTCCGCTAGTTATATAATATTTTAAAAAGCACCCCACGCTTTTTTACGATAACAGGTTTTTTTTTAATCACTATTTTTTTTTAACTTGTAGAAAATTGTTTTCTACTTTTTAGTTCAGCTAGTTACAAAAGCGTTTTTGTTGTGTGTTTTTTAGTTTTTTAAACTATTATTTATTTTCTACTTTTTAGTCTTTAATATTGTATTGTCATCGGTCCTTGATAAGTGTGCGAAGTTTCAATTCAATCCGACGTTTTAAAGTGGGTTAAAATCACGTTCAGAGATTCCGTTACATAGATACATACATACATAGATACATACATACATAGATACTTACGTACATACCAAACTTAAAAAAAAACGGCAGTGGCGAAATTTTACATATACGTTGTCAGGTGTAGGTACAGAAAAGGCCACAGGACAAAGGACGTACCTACCAAAATAACTGTATAAAAAAACACCCTGTCCAGTGGCCTGATAATTAAGAGTCGATCTCTTTCTCCAGCTAACAACAACTCCAGCTCCTAAACCAAGGCCAGGTCGCAAGTGTCGTGGTGACTGCATCTCTGGCCTGTTCTCTCTGCTCTGTGACAACGTGGATGAAGACGCTGTGTGTCCTGGTGAAGGCGTCTGCTGCATCACCGAGACTAAGGCTGCGGAGACCACGACCAGGAGACCTACAACTACCTATAGACCTCGACCGACCACCCCTGTGAGTATTTGAGGAATGACTACATAGCATAAAACAAAGTCGCTTCCTGCTATCCGTCTGTCCCTATATATGCTTAGATTTCTAAAACTACGCAACGGAATTTGATGCGGTTTTTTTAATAGATAGAGTGATTCAAGAGGAAGGTTTATATGTAAAATACATGCATAATATAGTAGAGAAACACTAATAACTTTAGAGGTTTCTAATGTAATGTCGTAAATAAACACATTTTTTTTTACGTTTACATTGCAAATGCTGGCTGAACCCTACAAGATAGATCAAAATAATATACCACAGTATTGTACACCTTAAAAAGGTCTACAAAAAAGTCCGCGATGGTATATGTCTATCTCTTAGGGATAACCCACATTAATCCTTATTCAATTAAGTACCTTAAATACATTGTGCATATAATATAGATCAAAATGGCCCTTTACAGCATGTAATTTTAAATTAATATTAATATTTTAATATTTTCGAAGATAAAGATTTAAAGTATAGTAAGTAAATAAAGACATTCTGTACTATATTTAGTATCATCATTGCACCCGTGCGAAGCCGGGGCGGGTCGCTAGTATCTTATATTTAACTAGCTGACTTCGTCCACAATTGTAAATTTTCCGCGTTTTTGCAACATTTTTCATTGATGCTCCGCTCCTATTGGTCGTAGCGTGATGTTATACAGCCTATAGCCTTCCTCGATAAATGAGCTATTCAACACTAAAATAATTTTTCAATTCGAAGCAATAGTTCCTGAGATTAGCGCGTTTAACCAAACAAACAAACTCTTCAGCTTTATAACTTTAGTATAGATATTGTTAACTTATAAACAATCTCGCAATATTACAAACTGACGAAATATAATGAAATGCGCCTAAACGTTTACAATTTAACGTATTATTTCTTGATGGTTTATAATCTACTAGCAACCCGACCCGGCTTCGCACAAGTACAAATTATACACCTAAACCTTCCTCATGAATCACTCTGTCTATTAGTCAACAGCGCATGAAAATCCGTTCAGTAGTTTTTCCGTTTATCGCGAACAAACAGACAGACGCGGCGGGGGACTTTGTTTTATAATATGTAGTGATTAATGTGAAATCGTCAAATTGTAAACGAATCTGCAGGGTTCATAATCTGTCCGGTTTTATCACCCGTAAAATTATAACAGTATTTGTGAACTGAAGAAAATAATCCTCACTATCCTTACTTAATATTATAAATGCGAAAGTTACTCTGTCTGTCTGTCTGTCGACCTTTCACGCCAATACTAATGAACCGATTTAAATGAAATTTGGTACACAGATAGTCTAGAGCCTGAGAAAGGACATAGGCTACTTTTTAATACTTACGAAAAAAGGGGTGTAATGGGTTGAAAGGTGGGGATGAAAAGTCGTATGGAAGTATCGTCATATTTAGAGCTAGAAGCTTGAAACTTATTTTTTTAGGCTGTTGATTCGATATAAATACACTATTCCACGCGGGCGAAGTCGCGGGGCACAGCTAGTTAGTTTATATTTTGAAAAATCAATGACTGTAATTGAGGATTGGTAAATACTTTATTTAATATTTTAACGAGAACTTCCCAAGTAAAGCTTGTTGTATGACTTTAAGCGCCCTTGTTTTATACACTGCAATGATATTTTACACAAAAAGAATATGAGTATAATTTTGAATTAAATTTGACTGGCCCGTTGGTCTAGTGGTTAGTGACCCTGACTGCTATGCCAGGTGGTGGGTTCGATTCCCACCCGAGTCTAGGTGTTCTTTGTGTCCGTTGTTTGTACGTTTATAAAGTCCCCCGCGACACAGAGTGGTTAGTGACCCTGACTGCTATGCCAGGTCGTGGGTTCGATTCCCACCCGAGTCTAGATGTTCTTTGTGTCCGTTGTTTGTAAGTTTGTAAAGTCCCCCGCGACACAGGAGTAATTTCTAATGCGGGAGTTGTCTTTTTAAAAAAAAAAGTAATAAAAATAATGCAATGTAAGTGTTTAATACTTATTATTGTTATACCACAAATTATCATCAATTTTAGAAATTTTGCCAGTGATAAGATCGACTCGCGGATTAACGCATTCTCATATCTATTACAGATCCAGATCGTAAAACATTATAATATTCTATGTCCCAACAGATTCCTCTACCGAGATGTCCAGGATATTGTCTGCATGGTATAATGCGGGCCTTTTGCGAACCACCAGCGGTACTACTGGCTCACACGCATTGCAAGATGCAAGGGTTCATCTGCTGCGATAACACAAGGTTAGATCTTCGGTATATGATAATCTATTGTGGCTGGTACTTCTACATCAGCAATAAACATAATTCAACACCATCTAGCGAAGACGAGCTGAACTACATAGTAATTAATTATCCTGGATCGCGCAATGAAAGTTGACCTCGCCTGGTCGGAGGTTCCTCCCTTTGTTTTAGAGAGGCATAACATCTACACACCGACTTCTGTATTCGGAACCACTTGGTGAACTGCATCATGTGCACTGAAGTCGTTAGCCTTGTTTAGGCAATCCCCACGGGAATCACTTCACTGATTGCACTATGACGCGGGTATGTCAGACTTAAACACTAAAACCAACATTTACGTCACAGTAGTCTGGAGTCTGGCTATGCGTTGGGCAGATTACCATTCAACCCCCACCTGTCCAAGTCAGGCGGCGTTGAATAGTGTACTGGGAGCTATGCCCCACTACGCCTAGAGAGGATAGGAGAACGAAACCGGTGCCCTGATACCGGTAAGGTTAATCATGTCCTTGTTTGGCAACCATACCGGGGCAACCATGAAAGAGCTGTATGCACTAATCAGTGGTGAATATGGTTCCCTTTTTACAGGCTTTTATTTTAACTAGCAAATGTTTATTAGTTTGGGTCAAATCCTGCAAGCATTACATGATTCTCCAGGCGAGAGCCATGCTTTGGCACGTATGGGCCGGCTCGACTGGAGTGATACCACGGCCTCACAGAAAACCGGCAGTGAAGTAGTGCTTGCATTGCTTTCGCCGCATGAGTGAAGTTACCAGAGGCCCTAATCATTCCCTCTCCCCCCCTCTACTCCTCTGCCTCTTCCCTGCCTTCCCCTACTCTCATCTTAAAGGCCGGCAATGCACTTGTGACTCTTAAGTTGCAGATGCTCATGGGCGGCGGTAGTCACTTACCATCAGGTGACCCTGGTCGTTTGCCCCCTATACCATAAAAAAGCCAGCTAGGCTTGTTTTTTTTAACAATTAATTTATGTGAAATGTAAATACTAAATAGAGTATTTTCGAACCTGGTATTTTTCATCACTCGTCCTATACCGTCTTTATTGCTATCGACTATTACTTAAGCTGACAATATTCCCCAGAGTACCACCACGGACGACGCATCGTCCTACCACCACCACGACAACCACCACCACCACACCGGCGCCAACAGACCCACGACCTGATTGTCCTGGATCTTGCATCGTATCGCTACTATCTTTCACTTGCTTCCGTGAGTACGCGAATCTTATTTTTCAACTTGTCTTAAAGCTCATAGTATAATTTATGTTTGGTTATATGACCAGTAATAATAATAGTTATTATTATATTCAGTATAGTGTTACATTCAGTAAAAATATTTTAGACAGCGCCATCTAGGCTACAACTAAACATACCTTGTACCATGCATTCTAGAACACCGATAAATCTACTTAGCTTTCTTTAGTACATAGTAACTTCCAGACCTATACATATATAGATTTACCCTGATGGAGAATCGAACCCACAAACTCTGGTGTTGCAACGCAATTGAATGTTTAACCACCACGAGACATAAGTCACTAATACAAATTAGCCCAGAAACAAATTTATCTTACAAATGTTCTAAAACGAACAAATTAAGCGGCGGTAGCCTAATGGCTAAGGCGTCGGACTTGCGATCGAGTGGTTGCGGGTTCAAACCCCACCCAGTGCACTACCGACGTGTACCCACTCCTAACACAAGCATTTAGCTTAGTTGGAGGGGTTAACAAGAATACTAGTAATGTGTGACCCACGTTACTAGTTGTCTTTTAAAAAAAAAAAAACTTATTTCTTTTAATTGAAAAGTAAAAAATAAACTCCGCAAAGTAAACAAGCCTAGGTTGCTATCTACCTATTAGCTTCAGGGTGTTACTAGTAACGAAAAAGATTATGCTAGACAGTAACATACTAATTTATATTTCCAGGTAACGCAGAAATGACAGACGTGTTCAAATGCAAGAAGGCTGGTACTCAGTGCTGCGCACCCAAGTCGAAGGTCCAGGAGGTAGTTGGTGGACGACCATTGAACGAGTCCGCCCCCCTCCCACTCCCACAGCCCGCGACCAACTACCAGCATTACACTTCTTCGATGGTTGCGCATACGCACACCACTCCAATGGGTACCGTTGATGGTTATTTGATTTTTTATATTCTTTGAAATGTAGTATGTCATTCTTGGATCTGAGCAGTATCTAGTCTATTCAGAAACTTATTATTATGGATATTTTTGTATTGTCAGGAATAGGAGATATTCAGAACCAGTCAGTCGTGGCTAGTAGCCTGTTCCAATACGTTGATCCTGTGGAGAACTGGCAAGAAATTCCAAGAAAACTCTATTTCAACTTGCCTTTTCTATAAACTTCTGGGTCTAAATATACTTTTTCCTTCCTGAGATTCCTTGAAATTACATTTATATTTTTAAGTAATAGCAGTCAAGAGATGACCAGCCCCGATTGACGGCTCGGGTATATACTTCTCTGCTAGAGATTCTCATTGATTTTTCTTAAAAGAATAGATACTAGTAATGTGGGTAGGTACACAGTACCAGTAGATAATACTTTAAACCCCGCTAAATGCTTGTTGGAAGTAGGTTAACGTCGATATGCACTGGGTGAGCCGAACTTCATAGTAACTACTGATGCTGTATCTCGCAATGAAAGTTCTCGCGCTGATTACTATATTTACAACTTCCAAACATCGAACCGCCAGGCACGATCATCTCGCTTGGGTAGAGGATACTCCAAACAAAGGTTTTACAGGGAGATAGGGTTCTTTCACAACCCCTAGTTCCACTAGTTGTCCCACCTGGTCCTACCCACTTCATTCTTTGAATCTGGCTAATTTTAGTTCTCACAATCCGAATTTCTATTCAATAAATATATAGAAACACGGTAGTTAGTCATCTAGCTCCTCACTGCATTCATCCGTACATTGATGAGCTCATGTATGTGGGTAGTCAGGCGAGAGGGTAAAACAACACGATACAATAATCACTATTCACTCCAAATCACTCATGTCATGACATATTAACTCGTCTCACACTGTTTCTAGATCCAATAAACTGAAAATACACACGTTCTACAAAAGACGTGGTGCTAACCAATGGTGGAAACCAATAATAATGCTTAGGTGCACGCAGCTCGTGCTAAGTAAAATGCCATCTACCGTCAAAATAGTGAGTGAATTATCGAATGCCAACCATTTAGCAAGCACCAACGTTCTGTATTACGTCACAGTAAATATATAGTTCACTCTAGTTATGCGTCATATTAATGGACGCGCCGATAAATATTTATTTGCCAGAGACGTACATATGATTTAATATATTATTTACTTTATTTCAGTTGTCTACGAGCCGAGCTACGGGACAACGTTGACTTCCACAGAAAAATATAATAAATACGTGTGTGGAGTGAAAGGTATTGATTGATTTAATTGACTTAATAATGCTTTAATAGTCTATCGTTTATTTCTAGACAGCGCTTGGAAGTGCTATCATAGTTAATGGTAATTATTGAGCAATGGGTTTCAAGTTTGTATATATTTTGCTTGCTAGGGTGACCAGCTTTTTATTTTTTCAAACTAGTGGACGAGGCAGAAATTCGACTGTAATTCATAAAATGTCAAAATGGTACGGGTATTGAAAAACACATGTATGAAATAAAAAATTGTGACGTCAAAAGCTACTACTTGCTTTTAGAAGTCAGAAAAATAAAACAGCCTTGTAAATAGTAATGCATCAAATCTTTCGAAATCTTAATTTTAATAGGACTATTAAACATTTGTTTTAACCATAGGAAACTACCCTTTTACTATATTCATATAAAGCTTATTATAGTACATTATATAAATTACAATATTTACTATAATATTTGTAACATTTTACAGGTACAACGTCCCGCTCTTCCCGCCGGATGGGGCGAGTTATGGGTGGGGAGGATGGTGAGCGGGGCGAGTGGTGCTGGCAAGTCGCGCTCATCAACTCGCTGAACCAGTACCTCTGTGGAGCCGCACTCATTGGAACGCAATGGGTTCTGACTGCCGCACACTGCGTCACTAAGTGAGTGTTAATAAGTCTTTCTATTTTCACTCATTCTCTTATGTACTTTTTGGAAGGTTGAAGTAAAAAAAAGCGAAATTACAGGGTGTTAATATTAAAAAAAAAACTTTATGATTTATTGTCAAAATATTTATTTATGGCAAAGACAATGGACTGAATTTACGTTTTTAAAAATAATATCATCCAAATGACCACCTCATCGTGGCAACTTCAGTATTCTTCTAAGGGCGCAGGGCAATTTTTGAAGACTTCGGTTAAGAGACGATGGGATTGTAGACATCTCTTCCTTAATCCTTGTTTTTAATTAAATGAGTCTCTTTGTTTTGTTTGTATACACACGATTCTTTAAATATTCCTATAAAAAATATCGGCAACATTTTGGAATACTGCTTGTTTTATATGGGAATTCCAAGATAGTTAGAACGGGTCTCAAGTAGACGACAGGCGAGGACAACAAAAAGGTTTTCGCGGTTTCGATCCCAGTGTTGTGAGCTGACGTTCTCATACATTTTTTTAATACAGTTAAATTAAACCGTAGTAGCCTATGTCCTTTTTCCGGATGCAGGGCCCTTTTTAAGCGGTTTAAATGTGAAAACGGAACAGACAGACAGACGGACAGAGTTCAATGTGTTTGATAATAATCTCATTTCTCAGCATCGTGCGCTCTGGAGATGCGATCTACGTCCGAGTGGGAGACCACGACCTGACCCGCAAGTACGGGTCACCAGGCGCGCAGACCCTCAGAGTGGCTACCACCTACATTCATCACAACCACAATAGCCAAACGCTGGACAATGACATCGCGTTGTTGAAGCTTCATGGAAAAGCTGAGCTCAAAGAAGGTGGGTAGAATTACTACACGTGTTGTGATAAGTAGCCATAGAAATGACCTATTATGCAGACAATTTTTATTGCGCGATACAGGATCATTAGTGGCTACATAGTTTGGCTTGTCTTCGCTAGATGACGCTACTGTATGCGAAAGTCGGCACAGTTCCATTAATGGATTTATAACGTATGAGTGACACATCTTATCTTGAGACTATCTTATTTCGGCAACTCATTTATGTACCTACATAAAAATTATCGGAAAACCGCATAACTGTAGCAGTTTAGGAAAAGAAATCTGTTCTTCTTACCCAACTGCCGAACGTAATGTTTATCAAACGTATTTTTTTTATGGTATAGGGGGCAAACGAGCAGACGGGTCACCTGATGGTAAATGACTACCGCCACCCATGGGCACTTGCAACTCGAAAGTCACAAGTGCGTTGCCGCCCTTTAAGGCGGGAATAGGAGAAAAGGGGGAAGAGTATTAAGAGGGGAGAGGGCAAGAACGGGAATAGGGGAGAGAGAAGAGTGGAGTCGAGCCGGCCCATACGTGCCGAAGTATGGCTCTCCCACGTGTGTATAATGTATAATTTATTTGTAACTCATGTCTAATTCTGACTCTCTACCATTACACCGTTTGACGGATTTCCAAATATGAGGTATCATTATATTCGTATCAATTGTTTGAGTGACATACAGTATATTATTTCGCATTTCCAATTGTGTTTAGGATGAAGTCGGATTTTTGTTTTATTTCAAAATGTCACGTTTAATATCCGTTTGTAACAGGAGTATGTCTGGTGTGTCTACCGGCGCGAGGAGTGAGTCACGCTGCTGGCAAGCGATGCACCGTCACCGGATACGGATATATGGGAGAAAGTAAGTTGTAGTATAATTGTTTATGTGTATAAAATTCTTATACATGCATAAATCTTAAAATAATCTTCTCCAGATTTGGTTACATCATGTTATTATTGTTTCTTATAGAAAGTGTGAGTGTGTCTTAGTGATTTTTAAAGCATTTTAGAAGTTAATTAAATATTTAACCTACGGTCTGAAAAACTCAATTAATCTTAATAATTATATTGAAATTTTGCAGCCGGCCCTATTCCTCTTAGAGTTCGTGAGGCAGAATTGCCAATCGTCAGCGATGCGGAATGCATTCGCAAGGTGAACGCTGTGACAGAGAAGATCTTCATTCTACCCGCCAGCTCCTTTTGTGCTGGGGGGGAGCCGGGCAATGATGCTTGTCAGGTACGTCGAGGAGTTCGTAAACGCTAGGCTAGCTTCGTAAGAAGGATATAAGCTCTTGCGTGAAAACCTTCGAATAAATATTGACATATTTTGATTCATTCCATCATTATCATCATCATATTTCAGCCATCTAACACAAAACCTTAATGAATTATACACCTAAACATTCCTCACGAATCACTCCGTCTATTGGTGAAAACAGTATGAAAATCTGTTCGGTAGTTATTGAGTTTATCGCGAACAGACAGACGCGGCGGGGGACTTTGTTTTATTATATGTAGTGCTGAGAACACGACAAAATTGTTTCAGAGTCGAATCTACTAATATTACATGGCTTCTACACACCTTTTACTAAACTTTGGTGCGAATGTTTGACAACTTGTTCACGGCGATAGAGCATTCGTCTGTAACGAGTTTAACTTTCGCTCAATCCAAATTTTTATTTAATACTAGCAACCCGCCCCGGCTTCGCACGGGTACAAATTATATCTGAGAACGAAGGAAATTATACACCTAAACCTTCCTCATGAATCACTCTGTTCTATAAGTAAAAACATTATGAAAATCCGTTCAGTAGATTTTCAGTTCATCGCGAACAGACAAACAGACACGGCGGGAAACTTCGTTTTATAATATGTAGTGATTTATGTAGGTTCTTACAAAAAAAAAATGTTTCTTTGAAGAATATAAATGTATCCATCTAAAACCCTTAAATACAAGCTATTTTTATTTAGGTCTAGATAACACTGTGTAATGTCCCAGAATATGATTATTTCTTGTATCAAACTTAGGGCTGCCATCCGTCCGGATTTCCTCGGATTTGTCGGAGCGTCCGGGCGGGGTTTTCAAAAAGCATCCGGGTGAAACCCAGACAGTCTGTGTCAGGGCAAAATTATAATTGTTAGATGAATCGTTAACAAGCTGTTTAAATTTTTTACACATGTGTCCAGGGTTTTTGAAGTTTTTGTCCGGCGTCGGTAATTTAAGTGATGGCAGGCCTAATCAAACTATTTAGATAATTATCACGACAAAAACCATTTATTACCAACATATTTTTGGTTAAGTTAAGCAACTTTTATGAAAACACTCACTACCTATTATATCTTACGCGGATTACGACTTTTTTTTTCAGGGTGACGGTGGTGGTCCACTGGTGTGCCAAGATGACGGGTTCTACGAGCTGGTAGGCCTCGTGTCTTGGGGCTTCGGCTGCGGCAGACAAGACGTGCCCGGCGTATACGTCAAAGTGTCATCTTTTATAGGATGGATCAACCAAATCATATCTGTTAATAATCTATAGTAAGCTTGCGAAATTATTAAACGGACATTATCATAAATCCCGACATGGTGAAAATGTACAGGGCTAAGGGTCGATTCGGCTAACATTGGCTGTAATAGAAAACTGTCAATGTTGTCCGACTGTCAACCTTCTCGGCCGAGGTTACTTTGAACGTTAAAAATATGTATCTCTATGGTACAAGAAGTGTGTCTATGGTTTGTTTACGATGATGTATTGAAGTGGCTCAAGTTTTAGCTCAAAATATAATAGTAAGTTATATAAAATTTAATGTGTCTTAGATATCGAAATATATGAAAGTCAAATTAAAAGACATTTAGTTGTATGAAGATACATGTATATTAACAGTTATATGTAGTTATCGCTCTTATTTGTTCTTTACTTGATGTCGATTCACATCACGAAATTAGAAGAGCTATAAACAATATTAAAGAAGTTTAAAAAAAAAAAATGGTCTATATCACCTTTGGCTTTAGACGACGTATTTGTTTATAATAAACTACTTAGTATCTGTCCTGATGTTGAGTAATGCCGCGTTCCTATATTCAAGAAACGATTCGTTCAATTCGATTCGATTCGAAGAAATTCAAATTTAAAAAAAAATACCGTCCGTAAGCAAAACGAATCGTTTCTTGATTATAGGAACGCGGCATAAGTAGTTTACTTTTTGTATGTATTGATAAACACAAAATGGACTTACTTATAAGAATATAAAATACATAAAAGGGAAATTGATATGAAGATGTGAATCGAAGAATATCTTTCGTCTATCAAATGCACTTATTTTTTCTCACTTTATTCGTTGAGTATCCAACATGTACATTACATGTGCATATGAATCTCCTGTTAATGGATGCACAACGTCCTACTGCACTACGCAATGTAAATAAATACAACATATCTTGTTTAGTATTAAGATCATTTATTTATTTTAGATTTTTAATATTTATTTTGTGTCAGCATTTTAATACTCCCACCATTTAACTTGTCACTGATTTCGAATAGTAAATTGATTGCCAAATTTTTTTATACAAAAAGGCTAGAACTACACATACCAGTTAACAGAATTCGAAAAATATAGAGAATTATGTATCTCTATGGTCACCAAATTCAATCTGGAAGTATAAAATGACAATTGGCGCTAAATTTCTAAGTAAATAACCCTACTGTCTTACTTTATTTAAAATAGAATTAAAAAAATTGCTAAATTGCTGCCTAAATTTGTATTGTCAAAGATTGAATGGCAATTTTTAATGTAGGTACCTACACTTCATTAAAAACTGGCGTTCAGTCTTTTAACTACATAACATGCAGCGGTGAATTTACACATTTGCCGCCAGTAGGCTATTAAAATTTTGCCGCCCCTACCGGTCGGTCTATCTAATTCGATACCCCAGGACAAGACATAAAAAAAAATGTGGGCCCCAAATTTGCCGCCCCTAAAATCTGCCGCCCTAGGCTTCAGCCTACTCAGCCTACTGGTAAATCCGCCACTGCTAACATGCATGAAGTTTAAATAACTAAACGTATGTATAGTTCTGACCCAATTAGAACCAATAATTAGAACACTTTCGAAGCGAATTGAAATTGGAAGCCTTTTATTCAATGTAATTTTTTTTTAATTCCACTCTGTAACTGGCAATTAAAACATGTTTTTTAGGAATGAAAAAACCCTATTTAGTAAGTATATTGAACAGTTAATCTTAGTTTTAGTACGAAAAACCAAACAATAACTATTATATTATATGCATACACGTTTCGTATGATTAGTTATTTATACATAAATATTATACGGAATAAGGATCTATCAATTATTCTGATCTTATTTCTTTACAGCCAAGTACCTATAGTTATTTTGAGGATTAGATCGATATAAATAAATGGATATAAAAAAAGGTTTGGTAACACAAATATGGAAATAGGTGATGATGAATAAAGACTAAAACGCAGAACTAAAAAGCTATCTGTGGGACAAAGATCTTTAACGCGAGGGTGACTGACAGGGGGCGCCAGTGGGACATACTTAGCGGTTTCAAGTTAATAAAACATCCTCACTTTCACGGAATAGGTCATACATCAATTTACAAAACATTAATAGGGAACATGGTTTTACCGCGACTGCTGAAAAAATCTCATAAAAGCTGTCAGCACAGCGCGAGAAAAACGGTGTGTCTAGCAACATTGAAGTGACGTTTCACAAAATGGCAGATTTATTTTCAATTTTAACTACGCGCTAAAAGATGTCTGTCGCACTATAGCATCAGTTCATTTTGTACTTGTATGAAATGGCAGTTTAAAAATAGAAAAGTACCGAACAACATAATTTTTTTTAGAAACTATTAGGTAACTATTCAAAAAAACAACACTGTTATATGACATTTGTACTCAAGTTTCACCTTTCTCAAGAAGTAAATCGCCATTATTCTTCTAGATAACTTTTATTTAAACTAATTACTAATTGTTATATTTTAATTAATGGTGTGTAATAAGGGGCTCGTGGCTAAGTGGTACCCGAGTAGCTTAGCATATAACAAGGTTAAGCAATACTAGCCAGGTCAGTCTTAAGATGGGTGAACATTCTTAACACATTGAGATCTCTCCGTGCCTCGGAGAGCACGTTAAGCCGTCAGTCTCGGTTGCCATACGAACATCTGTGGCATTCGTTACGGGTAGTTGGAGCTTTAAAAAGTCCGACAGCCTGGTCTAACTACAGAACTTCTATATCGCCTAGTACTTCGGTTGTGGAGTCGCTTCACGTAAAGGAAGTTCGGCCGTATCGTAGTTAGATTGAAAGCCGACCCAAACTTTGTTGGGAAAAGGCGCGGAGAAGGAGGATTTATTTGTTATTATTTGAATGTTTTTTTTATAATCACACAGCTTTGTTGCAAAAACGCGTAATGAAAAAAGGATAGACTTAGGTACACAATAACCGAAATTACCGTAACTACGAAATAGAGACTGATACGAAAACCGTAAAAGTAGCTATTTCAGTACTTTATTTCCAGTAAAAAGAGTACTTCTATTAAGATGAAGCCATATTCTCAAAATATAATCTTATATAGTCTAACGCTCGGTTTCATCAAAATTTAAATTTTTATATATTAACGGTTTTGTTTTTTGGTGAAACTGGGCATCTCTCTGAGAGGTTGTAAATAAAAAAAAGCTTGTAAAAGGTCTTAACGTCCAGGCTGACTGACATACGTGTGGTGCTATTGCGCTATTCAGAGATTAATAATATATTAACGTAAGCCATCATGTATATGATTTTGTGCCGTTTTTAAATACAATTATTATTTAGTGGTGCAACTCTGAAATTCCATGAAGAAAACTTCCCATATAGGTACCTAATAAAAATTGTTAAGGATGAAAACAATTTTTGTATTGTAAGGAAAATTAACATTTAAGCAGGTACATATTACTTTGATTGATACCCATCTGTTGTTAGTAGAATTATCAGTAAAAAATGAAGTGAAATTTAGTAACGGAAAAAGAAGTGTCATTAAAAATTAGAAAGATAATAAAATAACAGCGAAAATTCATTCATTTATCGTGTTTAGGGTTCCGTTCCTCAAAAAGAAAAAAAGGTACCCTTATAGGATCACTTTGTTGTTCGTCTGTCTGTCTGTCTTTTCTCAGGAACCCGTGAACGCATCAAGTTGAAATTAATACCAAATATATAAGTCTGCGGTCCCTGGAAGTTGTAAAAAAATCAAGCTTCTAAGTCAATGCAATCATAAGATATGGCCACTTAAGCCTTATATTGGAACAAATTTGAACATTTCGCAGGTAAATGAACACCTATGGGGTACTTTCCATTGACCTAGAATCATGAAATTTAGTAAGTAGAAAGGTCTGACAACACAAGTAAAGGAAAAATCCGAAAGTCGTTCATTTGTTGTTATATCACATAAAAAAAATGTTTTTGTGATTTCAAACTTAGTCAACAATTCAACCGCATAAATATGCGGTTGAATTGTTGACTGTCTTTCGAAAAAGACGGGAAGTCTTCGAGAATTGATTTCCGAGATGGACGTAGGTACTATCTACATAAAAGTTTGTTTGCTTACAGAACCCTGGGTGCGCGAGTCCACTTGCCCGGTTTTATTTTTCAATCAGTTGATGATGTACGCGGCCAATTAGATAGTTATATTTATGAATTAACTAGATGGCGACACTGTCTCAAAAGCTCTCGAACTTGAAACGAAATGACAACTTAATGTTACATTGTTAGGTACCGACCCAAACTGTACGCTAACTAAACAATCGCGTTGTAAATTATTTTAATTTAGAACAGTCTTAAACATTTAAAATTTATTTTGATAGCTACACATTAGATACATTACCTACGAGAGCACATATCCATTAATTATGTGAGCTGCTTTCCTTTTAATTTGAATGCCTACCCCACTCGGTGACATTTGATGAGATTTTCTTAGACACCACCATTTTGAGCTCACGTAATTAATGGATGCCCCTTAACAGTAACCGGACCGGTCTCCCCTCCCTATATCATAGCAATGCTGGTTAACAGCTTCTTCTGTTAGGAAGTTGCTTCCAAGTCAGTTGGCTCTTGTTGGACAAGAAATCTTTTGTGATTGTTTCTTTAATTTCAAATCAATATTATATTTGATAGACCCTTTTTGTAAACTACCAAGTATAACTTAAAAAAAAATAATTAAAAAATATACGGGTCGACTTGACAACCTCGTCCGGTTTCTCGTCGGTTAATTAAATAAAATATATGTCGTAAAAGTATTGGAAGTATTTAATCGACAGGCCTGTTGGTCTACTGGTTAGTGATCTTAACTGCTGAGCCAGAGGTCCTGTGTTCGATTCCAATCCAGGCCAAATAATTGCGTGATGAGCACGATCATTTGTTCTGTGTCTGGGTGTAATAGTATTTATCTAGTAATATATAAGTGTATTTATCAGCAGTCTGGTTATCATAGTACAGGCTCTGCCTATTTTGAGTTCAGACGGCCGTGTGTGAGGTGTCTGAAGTTATTATTATTTATTGTTGTTTAATACAATATCTTGTTTGTATAGCAATCAGCCTGGACTAAGTCCCAAATACTCTGTAAATTTAAGTACTCATTGCTAATAAATTATGTTGAAAATATTGCACCTTTTTTTATGTCTTGAAAACCTATTTCATATATAACCAATTTAATAAAGCACACAATCGGTCAGATTGGGTAAGCTTTAAGTGCGGCAAGTGAGTTTAGACGTAATAAATAACCAATTTGACAATGCACACGTTCAAGTAAAAAATGCCGCGATTGAATTGTATATACCACCGTTCTATGATCCTTAGCGTTGGACAAGTTTCCCTCAGTGCACTACTCCTTTCCTCGAAATATTTTTGTTAATTAAGCCAGCTTAAAGTTATACACAATAATTACACAAATGTCATAACGAGAGAAGGCCGCCATTTTCATTTAGAAAATTAATTTAAAAATCGAACACACGATTCCTTGCCCCGAAATGTGTTTTTTTTTAATTACTCGAGAGTTTATGGATACGATTTCAAATCACAGCATTAGGATATCTAGTTTGCCTGCGACAAACTTATGTAGCGTATATTCGGATTATTTAAGAACCTTCTCCTTGATGCATACATCGACCATTTTTTATTGGAAACGTTTGTAATTAACGAAATTAGAAATATGGACACGATATCAAACGCGATAGTGCACTCATATTGATTTTTTTTTATTCGAGTACTTCAAATACCTATCGATATTTTTTGACACTCTATACTAATTTGAATCGAATCGATTTCATCTATTAAACTAGAATATACAATTCCTTTAGTTCACTTTTTCCTTTATCTATGAGCCCAATATCGAGTTAAGCTTCATCCAGCCACAAAGTATACAAACACCACCCAACTCGAAAGCAAATCGAGTAGGTAGCTAACTAAAATTAAGGATTAAAAAAACGAATATTAACCCATTGGATAGTCCTGAATAAATGAAGTGTTACATAAAATAAATAATACTTTAACAGCATTGTTTTCTTTATTAATATTCTCAAGTTTGTTAATATTTATTAATTGTAAAAATAAACATCAAAAGTAAATAATTTGTAAATAAATCTATTTAATAGCAAAGTATGACGCCATGCGCTTATTTTACAATTGTTACCTGGAAGAAATTGCTTTAGCGATAAAGCCGCCCTTTGTACATTTCAATTTTGTAAACTTACTTTAAGCAATATTTACTGATGTACAATAAAGTTTATTCTATTCTATTCCTTCATTGGAATACCTACATTTTGAAGGTACTAACTTTTGAACTTTCGCGTGCCATGATGTAATTATGTATATATAAGGGGATTAACGCGATCACAGTTCAGTTTCAGTCTCCTGTGACCTCGGCCTGGAACCTGGTCGAAACGTCAGGCAATTCAAAGGTATGTAATACCAGTGCGTGCGGGCGTGCGGGCGTGCGGGCGTGCGGGCGTGCGGGCGTGCGGGCGTGCGGGCGTGCGGGCGTGCGGGCGTGCGTGCGTGCGTGCGTAATCGCGTTAATTCCCGTGCATTTCAATGTGAAGGTTTATTGTAGTGCTCGGTAGGCTGTGTTGCCGAGTTTCGCCACGATGTATTGTATCATTTTCTCACAGAATTCTTCGCGGCTACGAGTAGAAGCCATGAGTATTTCGGCTGCTGCAACGTAGTCGAGATAGTCTAGGCTTTGTAGAAACTCCAGGAGTATGTTCAGTAATCCATTCAATTTGTCTTTGACCCTCTGCCAAGCTTCCCGGAGTGTCATCTCGGCTGTAATGAAACAGTACATTGTTACACCTGACACCTGATGCAATGTTTAAGTACTTGGATAAAAAAATATAGGCAGTCATGGAACAGCCGACAGAAATGATAACTTAAACGAAACGACGAACTTAAAACGTCACATTAGCAGGTTGGTGACATTAATTAATAAGGAGCTGACAGAACTCAATGTTTTGATTAGCGCCCTCTTGTGGATCTATATATGTATTATTAGCGTGATTTTTCCCCATAGCAAAAGTGCACAAACGTGCCTAAAGAAGTTTTCACTTTAAAAATCTTGACTCTTCCCCAAGCGGAATTCCTGCGCTAATTCTTCGCGTGAGATATAGTCCATAAGAAATAATGTATGTATATGACCATCCCGGGTGAAGAATCAGCGCAGAAATTCCGCCAATGTCAACACTTGAGTTATTATTACTATCGTATTTTGTTTTTTAAGTAGTAGCTCGTGAGTGTGACTTATTTTGTTTTTAACTAAAACAAAACAAAAAAAGGAGGAGGTTCTCAATTCGACTGTATGTATTTTTTTTTTTATGTTTGTTACCTCAGAACTTTGGACTGGGTGAACCGATTTTGATGATTCTTTTTTATTTGAAACCTGGTGCTTCCCGTGTGGTCCCATTTCAATTTGGTCCAGTTCT
>OY982580.1:1298416-1321733 GCA_963859945.1 Euplagia quadripunctaria | reverse complement strand
AGAAGTCCACAGTAAGTAACATTGTACTATATGTAGTAATTGGAGAGTTTAAAAATTACATTTATTAACTAATACAAATGGTATCTAAAAATAACATCAAATAATAAAATTCAATAATAATTTATGAATGGTTTACAACAAACAATTTTGTCAATTCAAGTAAACGATATATGTTTATACAAGGGTAGTGATACCTTATTTCTGTAATGCTCATAAATATAATATGTATTTCAAAATAATTACCCGGTTTCAGATAAATTGAATAGATTCAGATTTCCTTCGATTAGAGATCACATCGTATAATAATTTAAAAAACAAAAGACAAAAATTAATTTTATTTATTTAACTTTTAAAAACCTATAGGTAATCTACAAACATTACATTACAAAAAAAAAGAAGGGAAAAGAAGCAAAGTGCAACGTGATTTTGTTTCATAATTGTAAATCTTACGGATTACCTACTGTAATCGTACGTAATCGTTAATTTGTAATTGGATTACATTTTATTCACATGCTCAGGTAACAAAGATAGGATAATTTAACAGTTCAGAATGATTATTATGAAATTCTACAAAACAAATTGTCACATACAGGGTGTAAGTGACACCGTACCGGATCCTGAAATAGTGTATTCAGACTATCACTCTCGAGTAGATTCAATCAATTGGAATCATTGGAAATTTCTGCCGGAAAATTCATATTTTTTTTTTAATTTTCTTGCTTACAAGTGACATCACAATGAGTAAACAGAACATTTTACAGAAAAAAAAATCAGTAAATACCCCATACGGCCAAAAACTGCAGGGTATAACATGCAATCAGCTGCTTCGACGGCGCCGTACGATGAAGGTCATTCACCGTACCGCACGCGTGTGTGCGTGTGTCGCGGTACATTGCGTAGTTCAAAATCCAACTATTGACTGTAAATCCTTAATCTAACATTTTTATGATGAACTGACTTTTGCATTGTGATAAGTATCGCAAGAAAGACGTTTTTGTATATTATTTGAGACGGTGTTACTTACACGCTGTATAAATAAGTATCTACATAAATTGAGCAAACGTCAGTAACGCATCTTTTGTAACAATATTGCAAAAATTATATCAAACGACAACCCATCACATTGACACGAACGAGTTGACAAGTCAAGCGAACGAGTTGACAAGTCAAGCGAACGAGTTGACAAGTCAAGCGAACGAGTTGACAAGTCAAGCGAACGAGTTGACAAGTCAAGCGAACGAGTTGACAAGTCAAGCGAACATGTTGACAAATCAAGCAAACGAGTACACAAGGCATGTTTGTCACACTCGGGTTTGATATCGACATCTAAGATATTTAACCATTTTAAACGCCATTGTCACTTATATGTTACAAAAATAAGATACACCATAACACGAAGTAAACACTTAGACCATTACTTTTTGTGAAAAAAAGACATTAATTTTTGTTTTGTAACTTTTGTGACGATGGCTTTTAAAGGGTTAATATTAATACACACTTTAAACTCTAAGAAATAAACTAAAACAAATAACTATAGACATAAATCATTAAAAAATTAGGAATACGAGTAGTTATGAACATTGTTCAAAAGTCAATGAAGAAACTTATTTTATCTGTTGGTTCAGGAACTCAAAGTGATATGCTTTTATAAATCTTTTCTTAATAATATGCGTGCCTTTTAATACGTCCTTCGTAGTCTAACCTTCATTGGAATTAAACTTATAAATTCTATTCCAATTTTGAGAAGAGATTGTACCTATGCGCTTTCTTAGGAGCTATGTTAAATGTTAATTTTACTACAAAGTGCATTCAAAAACTATGAGCACAGGAATACAAGGGCAAATTTATAGAAATCTACCTTGTCATAGTTTAAAATAGCATTATTTTATAGTGCAATTATATACAAAACTTATACACTGTCTACTCTGCCCACCTCAATAACAATGGGAAGTGACTATACTAGAATCGAACAGATTATCGATAAGTGATGAACCTAAAATTCCAACCCTAATTGAAACCCTTCATGAGCACCGGACTAACCTCAGCCAGCCAATAAGCCTGACACAATATTATTATT
Source organism: Euplagia quadripunctaria (assembly GCA_963859945.1). Taxonomy (NCBI): domain Eukaryota; kingdom Metazoa; phylum Arthropoda; class Insecta; order Lepidoptera; family Erebidae; genus Euplagia; species Euplagia quadripunctaria. Next base: position 1,319,656 of record OY982580.1, on the reverse strand, counting down.
ACTTAAGTATATCTACAGGTGTTACAGAAAGGTGTGACAAAATAGTTATTTAGTTTGAAAAAAAAAATTTTTTTTTTTTAATTTTCTTGTATTGGTGAAGGTGCACACTATTAAATATCACGTCATTTTCAATGGTTTTATTTTATATGCAGACATTTTTTGAAAAATATTTACATTCCATCAACATACTTGCTATTAAACACCCATAGTTTCATTCATGTCAGCCCTTTCCCTTATAAAATATTAGCTTTATCAGTCAATTTTCAAGTTCAATTTGTCACTTTCAAAATAAAATTTCTGTATTAAAAACCACGAATTTTCCTGAAATTAGCGCTTTACGTTATGTACAGGCTCTACTATACGACCCTAGAATTTGACTACACCTTTCTGTAACATCCTGTATAAAGGACAGTCCAATAAGTTCCATATTTAACAATGACATACCCTACATACTTTTACCTGTATAGATTAGGCACTGATACGATATTTATGTTTTTTCAATCTATGTCACGTTTTACATAGATAGACAGAACTTGAATTGAGTTTTAGCAACTCATAATAAGTAAAATTTATTATGAGCTTCAGGATTGTAGCATTAATAAATTTTTATGCATATAATTTTATTGCAATTAAATAAAAAGGACTCACTGCTTAAGCCTATTTTTTTTTTCAGTTTTTTCAAGTAACCACAAATACTGCTACTGCCCCTTGTACTTCTATTGGTCATAGCGTGATGATATAAAGGTTTTTTTTATGCAGAGCCTTAGTCAGAAAACGGCCTATCTGATTCTAACGCAAAAGAATATTGTGAATAGGACTGTTGCAAACTGCTATTAACACATCCTCGCAAACAGAATTTTCAGCTTTCTAATAATAGTATCTAGATACCAGATAACATATTAGCAAGTATTTAATATTATTATAATTATAAATAAGATCAGACGCATTTATATTATCTAATTATGCAGAAGTGTAATCTATCAATAGTGTTATCAAAATATACTTTTCTCATCAAAGGAGATATTTTAATAAACTATTTGTGTACAAGAAAAAAATGGTTGTTTACTTAGTTCATTATGAAACATACAGTTAACAAAATGTAAAAAAAAAACGATGAAATAGAAGGATCAGACCCTAAACAAGCATGTTGGAGCTCATTTTAGTATTTAACTTGTGGCGTACGCATACCGCGTACTTCTAACAAAGCATCATACGTCCGCTCTCAACGAAAGCAACAGCAGAATGGTCTCACTACTTCGCACCATTTTATTATATAGGCACGCACACAGCCGCGTAAGCAACTCGCGTAAGCAACAACAACAACGACGCAACCACCACACTAAGCCCACAATCCAAACGAACGCACCACAGCAACCTCCAACAATGGGTTACACCATCCCAGCACAGAATGAGGCGCTGTCTGTTGGCTCCACCAACGTATATACATACGTGACAAATTGGAAACAGTGCCATATAGCAGGAGGAGAGGTCATTCAGGGGGACACCCTTTACTCTGAAGACATTGTGGTCTCGCTTTTACTATCCTTCATAGCTCCTTTCAGAGTTCAATCTGTCGGTTCTTCACAGCAGCGATGTGTTCTTTGACCCTTTCAGCAATAGTCCGCTTTGTTTGGCCTATGTAGGAACTACCTCCACAAACTCCAGGTGTCTACAAAATAAACTGCAGCTGCGGTAGTTCCTACATAGGCCAAACAAAGCGGACTATTGCTGAAAGGGTCAAAGAACACATCGCTGCTGTGAAGAACCGACAGATTAGCAAATCAGCGATTGCAGAACATGCACTCGAAGCTGGCGCCAATCACTGGATTGAGTTTCACCGTACGCAAGTCCTCTCCACGGAACGTCACTTTTATTCAAGAGTTGTACGTGAAGCGATTGAAATTAAAAAACACAAAACTTTCAATCGGGAAGATGGTTTCAAATTATCAACAGCGTGGAATCCAGTGATAAAAAACATGCCACCTCGCTTTTATGCGCAGTCGGGTGAACACCAGAATAGGGGCACATCGGTTTGCTTAGAGAATAGGGACACTGTTAGTATAGTATGTGACGGTACATGGCGAAATCAAAATATTAAAAATATCGAAAATGTGCGGGTGGATGAAGAACCTTCTACCTCACGATCTCGACGACGGAGGGCGTGCACCGCTGAGCCAGTCAGCCTGTGACCACGGCCAGTGCAACCTGGTCGAAACGTCAGGCAATTCAGAGGTATGTAATACCTTTTCGTGATCGCGTTAATTCCCGTATAAGTACATAATTATACTACGCTGCTATATATATATAACTTATATAACTTATTGTAAGGTCAACAAGATGATAGGAGAGAATTTCCAAATGTCCACATCCCACATTTCCGCCCATGTAGCCCTAATAGACAAATTCATCAGAAAGATGGCGGCTGTTGAGCTGGGATAACTTTCTGAGGAAATGAAGACAAAGCTCTAAAGATTGGGTTACCCCATAACAAGGAGGCGTCATAGAGAGTCAGAGGATGAAGATAGTGAAGACGAACCTAGAGCCAGGAGGCCCAGAAGGAAGTAGTTAAGAGCAACCAATATAAGTGTAATAAAATCACAAATATCTGTAAGAAAAAGTGACCTCAACAAGAGAAGAGCAAAGAAGAAGAAAACCAACAACCACAATCCGAACCATGTCAGAGATGGGAATGGACGAGGACACTTGTCTGCGGCGACAGCGGCTCTCACAGCCAGAGCAAAAGGAGACATTATTCACCAAGGAGTGACCTCCTCTCCAAGAAGCATCCTCGGCATATCCACAAGAGCGGGCGGGAGACGCGCCTCCACAGAAGGAGTATCTCATAGACCTCAAAGACAAAAGAGAAGAACCGCCAACGACGTCAGAGACATCCCCTTCACCGAGGAGTCTGGGGATGAGGACCAACTATCTAAAGAGGATGCGCAAAGGAGCAGAGGTGCCACTGCTGAAGGAGAAGGAGGATGGATGCATACGCTGTTAGTGGACATACAAAAAATTCAAAGAGAGATTCTAGCTCAGGTGACCACAATGAACAATCAACTAATATAAGACCGGCAAAGAATGCCCAATATGGAGATGCGAATAGAGAGCCTTCAAAGAGCTCGGATGCAAGGGCTAACAGCCCAACCCTTGCCCTCAACATCATCCGCCCCGTCCAGCGGGCCCACACCCCATGCAGGAGGACCAGCCAAAGGACCCGTGTTCTTCTGACAGGGTGAGAGTCCAGACCCTTTCCCATCTACAAGAAAAAAAAAAAAAAAAATGGCTGATCACATCAGCTGGGTCGGTTAAGCAGGTACCCTGACCCCTAATCAGCCAGCTGGCACAGACATAGGACAAGTACATACACAGCAAATCACCGGGTCAGCTACCCTAACAGCTGACACCGAAAAACTATTATTCTGTTAATTGTGTAAATAATTAATTAATTACACAACAAATTTTGTTAACCTTTATTTAATTACGTAATTCATTAATGGTTGGAAATAATTAATTAAAATTTTTATTTCAATAATTATTTATATACATATACACCCTTTTACCTATAAATTTAAAAATAATATATATATCTACCTAGAGCCATTACAATCTACTAAGGCGTTCTAAGGCACTTCATTCGATAGTGTTCCTATTGATATTTGATAGTACTTCCCTGCCAAGTTTTTCAATAATAAAGTCTAAGATTGTCAAAACAAGTTCTTTGCGGCTGTGAGCACAGTTCATGAGAACTTCAAAAGCTCTGACGTAGTCTATCGGGTCTAACCGTCGAAGATAGTTAAGAATTATATACAGCAATTCCTTTAATTTTTCTTTGACAGTGTCCCAAGCTTCACGGAGTGTCAACACAGCTGAAAACAAAAACGAATGGTTCAATATCAATCAATATTAGGTAGCAAATTGTAACTGAGAAGGAGGGATGATTCCTTTCAATCTCATCTCAAGGTTTAAGGTACTATCCTAGTAGCATTTTGCGATGACAGCAACAACAATTGCAATATTCATTCTTTTTAACGCTTAAGTTTTCTGCATCAGTAATCTAAAGAAATATAATCTACCAAAAAAAAAATTAATTGTATCAAGCACATGACAAAATTACATGTATTTGGATATATCTTGTTTATTTTAAGAGTTTAATAAAATATCTGAAGATTTTTGTGTTCTTAATAATGATCTGGAAGGAATAAGATCACCTGGTTGCCAAGTTCAAACAATTTCCTTTTCATGGTTTGAACTTAGCACCTGTTGCTGATAGGTGGACCCGGTGCTGCCCTAATGTACTTGAGAAGATACTTACTGGAGACTCCAAGTCCAGCAGCACTTCCGATGCCGGCACCCAGTGCTGCGCCTATCCGACCACCAGCTAAACCCCCCACTATACCACCTGCTACTGCCAGCACACTCGTAAAAACAGCTGTTTCGCGATTCCATACTATGCGAATCTCGAATATATCACCTGTAATACAGAGAGGACAGTTCAAAATAAATTATAGTTTAAATTGAATGGATTTTACTGTGGGAGAGCCATGCTTCGGCACGTATGGGCCAGCTCGACCGGAGTGATACCACGACCTCACAGAAAACCGGCAGTGAGGTAATGCTTGTGTTGTATTTCGCCGAGTGACCGGAGGCCCTAACCCTTCCCTTTCCCTCCACTTCCCGTACTCCCACCTTAAAGGCCGGCAACGTACTTGTGACTCTTTAGTTGCAGGTGCCCATGAGCGGAAGTAGTCACTTACCAACAGATGACTTGTCTCCTCTTTCCATCCAATAAAAAAAAAATAACAAATTTAATAGCACTAAACTGAACAGTAGAATATAATTTTTAATTGTAAAAAAGCATGCTTTTCACTATATTTTTATAATAACTATAAACAATTAAGGCCTTCTGCATAGAAGGGTTGTCGCTACCTTCTGTATAAGAGACGGTCAAGGTCTGCCTGAGTTCTAGGGGACTTCTTTCCTAGGGTATAACGGAGTCCCTTGGAATAGACTCACTTGTGACGGAACACCGGGGGATTTAGTTGGTTCGATTCCGACATGCCACTTCACCAGTTGCCCCAGTGAGGTGAAGACCCGTGAGGGTCCACATGGTAAAAAAAATTTGACATGGTGAAATATATTTTTCAGCAAGAAGCTGCTTTCTTGGTATCTTTATTAAAGCAAAGTTACTTTGTTCATTTATAGTTTACTAGCCGTCCCTGTAGTTTCACCTGCATTTAAGATCACTGCTCCGCTCTTATTAGTCGTAGCGTGATGTTATATACCCTAAAGCCTTCCTCGATAAATGGGCTATCTAACACTGAAAGAATTTTTCAAATCAGATCAGTTGTTCCTGAGATTGGCGTGTTCAAGCAAACAAACAAACAAACTCTTCAGCTTTATATATTAGTATCTTAATTAATATTATAAAGGTGAAAGTTTGTGAGTATGGATTGATGTTTGTTACTCTTTTACACAAAAACTACTAAACCGATTGCGATGAAACATGGTATGTAGATAGCTGGAGATCTGGATTAACATATAGGCTACTTTTTATCCCGATATTCCCACGGATTAATCTGATAATGTATTTTTTTTTAATAATAACTTCACTCATCTCACACCGCCATCTGATCCCAAATTAGGCAGAGCCTGTACTATGGTAACCAGACTGCTGATAAACATACTTATAGATTCCTAAATAGATACATATTATAGATAAATTATACCCAGACACAACAAATGATCATGCTCATCACACAATTATTTGTCCTGGGTGGGAATCAAACCCACAACCTGTATTTGTATGTCTACATATAACACCAAGTATATAAGTATGACATATATCAACAAATGTTTCTTTTTAAACATGGTCATATAACAATATAATACCAATATTTATTACTAAATAATTATAATACATGCACAGAATATTTAAGGGTTTCTTGGTAATAATTATTGCTTTATATAATGTTTATATGAAAGAATTAATTATATGTACTTATATTGATCAGATAGTAATAATTAGAATGATGTTTTTCTTCTAATCACTAATTACCTTTAGTAAATGATGTTGAAACCAACAATGTATATAGCACCAAATGACAAAGTTTATAAAATCATTAGGAATTGGAACAAATATTTGTATCATAACACAATAATGTAGCACTTCATTGTCATTGAATTATAAGGAGATACACTATTTATTTGCACAATTTTAGAATTTTAAGAAATGTTTTAATTAGTTAATTTTATATTCTGTAAAAGTGAATGTTTCACTTGAAGGTTTATTTCGAAACAAAATGAGTACTCACCAATATGAAGCAGCACTTGTTCTAACCAATAATCAATGGCTATTTGACGATCATTACGAAGTTGAACTTGCATATCCATTTTATATCTCGAAGACTGATGGTGTAACTATTTTGAAAACGAAATTAATCGAAGGATCCAAAATAAATAACTTCTTGGCAAGTAAACAAAAATAAACGTCACTGTATAGCTGCAGACAGTTTATGTACAGACAGAAAAAAACACTTATTTAGACAACTGCACGATAAAGTTTTCGTAACCTATGCTAGTAAGTTAGTTGTATTTTTTAATCTACGAATGGTTTTTTTTATTTCTTCAATTGTGTACCGTTGCGCACGGTAACCAACGTATAAATAAAACGTTCACCACGTCAATTGCTAGACGATCAACCAAAAAACCACAAAAGATCTTGGTACAGTTTATTTGTACGGTAAGGGGAAAAACTAAAGTCTCACTAAATTAGATAACAAGATATTTAATATGATATGAATATCAATTTGGTAAATACCCGTATTGAGTGTTGCCAACAGCTTTTCAAACAATGTTATTATTTTTAACTGTAAAACTTTTCAGCAACGATATGATTGTGGTTCAAATTCACTGTGTAATGTTATAAATAAAAGATAAAGAAAATGATCTTATTATTATGAATGCTATTTTTGGCTTACCGAAAACGCGGCTCTATACTTGGAAAATGCCTGGGGGTATTGGTAGATTTAAACTAGACTACATTTTAACAAAAATCAAATACTGGAACCACCTCAAGTCGTGCACAACCTTATCAGGCACAGATTTGAATACGGACCATAATTTACAGGGCAGTACATTTATTCTAGAAACTAAAAAAGGAAAGAGGAAAATGAAACCAAAGCGTATAGATCTCAAAAAGCTCAAAGATTAGGATTTTATGGTGCAATATAGTAATAAATTACGATAGAAGTTAAAAAAAATATAAAGAAAACCTTATAGAATTAGAATATAATAATATAGATATAGAGGCCGGGTGTTGTAAAAAATAGCTATCTTCAGAAAGTATTAATTTAATGATCGAGAGAAGACAATTATAATAAAAATCTTTTTAACAAAAAAATTAAACCGACGAAAAGAATTAAAAAGCAAAAAATAAATAACTATAACATTTTTATAATCTTATTTTGAGTCGGCGCCAAACAACCAACGGTACGTATATATAATTAATCATTTTATTATTTGGCGCGAACTCAAAATTAGATTATAAAAATTTTATAGTTATTTTTTTTTGCTTTTTAGTTCTTTTCGTCGGTTTAATTATTTTGTCAAAATGATTGAACGTGTTGATGATGATTTTTTTCATCATCAGCTCAGCTACATGAGGTGATGATTTCTGAACGCAAATACCTGATAAAGTAATGAAAAGTAAACAGAAACACTATTCGTTCCTACAATTTTCGAAGGTTTCTCTCAATTTTATCAGGATCCCATCATCAGATCCTGACTTCCTTGACATGGGACCACCCTTGAGGTATACCCTATCTAACAAAAAAAGAATAATCAAAATCGGTTCACAAATAACGGAGAGAGGACTGAACAAACCTAAAAAATATATATATATATATATATATATACGGTTGAATTGAGAACCTCCTTTTTTTTCGTCGGTTAAAAAGGCAAGACAGATAGTTTTAATAGGTTTTAAGGTTTTAAACTATCAAATCAAAGAGCTATAATTACTATGCTCTTAGGAAACTATAGAGAACAGAAGGGGGAAAATGGTTGCCACTTGCCACTTGATAAGACACGACAACTTTTTCAAAACAATATTGAAAAAAAAAACAGAGAAGGAAAAAATGGGAGTCGAGACTTATGAAGAGGTCAAAAAGATAGAAAGAATAGAGAGGAGTGGCGATTGCGCCACTCCTCTCTATCCGTGATCATCTCTAGCGTGGCTCTTAAATTTAAAGAAGAAGTTAAATAGGCAGGTATTGGTGTTAACGAATGAATGAATGAATTTTGGTACTTTGTTTTTCTATTATTTAATTTTTTTCTTTTAATGTGTACCTTATTATATATTTAAATTCAAGTAAACTATATAATAAGGGAGAAGACACTGACTCCCGTAACACAGGTTATAACCTAGCATTTCATTCAGGGCTTTCGAGGAAATGTATACAAACTTAAGTCAATAAAGATTATAATTATTATTTTGTTTTTACGACTGTTGGTGTTGCCGTATTAAAAAAAGAAGGAAAATTATTTGAAACAATAGTTGAACTTCTAAAAAGAGCGCTTCAATCTAGTGCAGGCACTTACATTATTAGATTAATAACAGACCCCCTTTAATTAAAATTACTAAATTAATATTTGAGATTTAGTTTTCAATCTTATTTTTGTACAGGAAATATTTAATCGTAAAAAAATTGTAGAGGTTTGTTAATCAGCAAATTAATGGCAGTAGCTCTTGATAATAAAATAAGATGTCTGTTTGAAAACTGAAATCAGTAACCAGACCGGTGGTGACCAATTTCAATAAGTGACGTGCAAGTGCGTGCAAGGGAATTGTCGCTCTATTTTGTTTATTTTTTTTTTTTTAAGTTACCTACTTCTATTTGTTATTTCTTGTTTGATTGAAAAGCACTTTTTTAACGTCACTTAAGAAATAAATACTTTTTCTTTCTTTCTTTCTCAGATAAAAGTCCAACATTTTATTTATTATCTAACACTTGAACAATGTTATGGAATTTGATGGTTCTTTCGTCTTACTATAAGGCTTTACCTATCAACTTTCTATGAATACGGAACCCTGTATCTTCTATCTAGTCTATAGGTCCATATAATATTATTTCAGTCTATGTATCTCTTATCGAAAGATTGTGGAGATCGTTAGTTTATAAACAATCTCTCGATAATTAACCTGCCGAAAAATTATGAACTGCACTGCACTACAACCCTCTAAGTCATTTTAGGGCCGGCGCCCACTACCAGCTTGGCACGACGACGACGACGACGATACGGCGTGACAAAGGATTTTTTTGTGGACAAATTAATTTCGACCTTATTTCAATGAATTTAGCACTGACATTATTTTATTTTAATACGAATAGGTGGAAACGTCTCGCGTAATGATACGACTTACGCGGCACGCCGCGGAACATCACCACATTTCCCGAATTGTGACACGTCACTTTATTGCCCCGTGATGTTCACCATCTGTACATCTTCTCCACAATTTATGTACCCACAACTGTCTTTTCTTGTACTTAGCAGCGCGTATTGTCCCAATCAATAATTTTAACAAAATACACAATCAATATGCTGGGGGATGTCAGAGGATCATTCGGTATGCTGAAGCATGCCGTACCGCACCATGCTATGCCGTGCCGTCAATGGGTGCCGCTGGCCCTTAGTGTATTATACAGTTTTAATGTTGTGTCAAACTCAAACTAATGAAGTATACTTCTACTTCCTTTCCTATGCTTTTATTTTTGGAATTCAATATTGTATTACCTACATTTATGGTGATAATAGGCAATATTATTCTTACTGGTAAATATTGTTACCAGAGCTGCTTGGACGGGGAAAAAGGGTAAAGCATAATTGACACCATATAGCCGGTAACTGTTTAAATAGTAATTAATTTGTTTCGGAATTTAAAACAAGCTGGCTAGCGTCGGTGTTTTTTAATCGATATTTAGTTAACGTATCTATCATAAAATTTCCAAAAAAAGCACAATTTTACTGTCAACCGTTTATTGAATATTTCGATATTGTTTAAAAAGTTCACTTAACATAATTATTAGCTTTATTTAACGATGTCTCTTATTATCTATATTTTATTAAGTACATTAAAACGTTTTTCTTATACAATATACCTACTGGTCCACTAAAATCACGATCAACATGATAGTAATTAATATTCATAATTCTAGTCACAATAATAATACAAATACTCTGTCTTTATTTTAAAATAATCACTAAAGTATCAATAACATTACATATATTATAATTGTCGATAAGTTTTAATAAAATATCTATTTTCTGTTCAGTTTAAGTGCGGATAGTGGTATTCAGTGATTAATGTCTAAACAATGTCCATATTTTTTTTAAATCATGCAGCGGTAAGACTTGAAAGTATCTTCTTGCCAAGAATACTGGATGCCGTCTCTAAGATGACCATTGCGAGTTGTGCGTTAAAACCGTTTTGTGTCAAAAACATGGCGGCATTCTTGTAATCTTCCAAACCCAAGCCAGCGAGGAAATCGTAGACAATTTCAAACACTTCGGACAATTTCTCCTTGATGTCGCTCCATATGCTTCTCATGGATATAACTATAAAAAAATAAATGTGTTTGAACGTTGGAAAATAATAAAACAACCACGGACACATTTCCAGGTCAACATATTAACTGCGTTATTTTAGAATCGTTCATAAATACACAAAAAGTATTTGTAGTCAAAATTATCAATTCTTTTCAAATATGGATATTTGGATCGTGTCCGGTACCTATATAAAGTTAGTTAAGTTATATTAATCAAAGCTATGTACCGAAAACCAGGTCACTCTGCGCTTCGCTTGACACGTACCAGAAAAGTTTAGGAACCACTTAGTGCGAAGCCGCAGAAACAAGTTAAAATCAAAAAATATGTTTATAGAGTGAAAGTTTTCAGTGACGATAGTGCGACTAACACGTGGCGCTAATGCATGATAAACACGGTTTTTTAGTCGAGGACTTAATAATTTATAAATCAATTTCTTATTAACAATAGATAAATACTATGTTCCATCTTTTGTGTAATTAAATCAAAGTCACAATAACCCGAGCATTAGCAATGGCGACATAACGATTGCACCTTTAACACACTCCAAATAAATCAGTACAGTAACGTATTTGTACAGTAGCAAGTTTTGTGAAAAAGTTTACCCATTACCATATTAACTTTTAAACTTTCGCGTTCCATGATATAATGGTATTCACACGGCACACGGTATTCCATGGTATTCACACGGGAATTAAAGCGTTAGAATATAGGTTGTTACACAAAAGAAACTTACTGACACACCCAACTCCTAATGCACCACCGACGGTACCACCAACCGCTGCACCAACTTTTCCTCCGTAGTGGCGTCCTATCAGACCACCAGCTATTGTCAAACCTGCAGTAACCAGCAAGGCTCCTCTCGCTCTACTATCGGCCATTACCACGCGAAAATCAAAACGATCGCTGATTGTTAAAATTATATTCTCAATACATGCCGGATTGAAGGCCAACGCACTAGAACTTGAACGGAGAGGACACACCTCATACTCTCCATCAGACTCAGAGTTACAACTCATTTTTTAAGAAATCGGTTTAAAAATAAGCAGAAGTTTCAAGGCGGAGAATAAAACGATTATAACATGGACATGAAATTGCGACGTAATTTATTACTTGTCTTGTTAAAAATACAACTAATGAAGGTATTTGTGGAATTTTATGAACATAGACAAAGTGCAAGACTATGGCGAAATTCTATAATATATAGTCTATGGTATTAAAAAGGATTATGTAAATATTAAAAAACAATAACTTAACAATAATAAACTAAATCAGAAACAGTAAAGTACAAATTTAATGGAATAACATTATAGACCATGAAATTGATTAAAACAAGACTTGACATTACCAATTAAATAAAAAAAATGTAGAATGAAAACGTGATTATTCTATACATTATTGTGCTAAGAACAATGTGTAGGTTTGTAATCAAATCAAAGTACCTATTTTGGATTTGCTTACACGATTTCCTGAAGAGTTGCTGTATCAAAAATAGCTAAACTACTTACATAAGCTCGAAAATCTACCAACATTAATAACACTTTATTGTTGGTACTAAAACTGTTTTGAATTTTTTAAACACAATACCAAACAGTAAAATTATACACATATATTAAAGTAAAGTAAATAGATTTCTAAATTAGGTATGCAATATCTATTATCTTTTAAAATTGTTTTCAATTATATTGATTACTACTTCATCAGAACATTCTGAACATAACTTGAGTCTCTTGACAGTTGAAAGGACAGTTGTTACCAGGTTTGCCAACCGTACGAGGTTCCTCGTACAAATACGAGATTTGTGGTCTGGTGTACGAGGTACGAGGACACGATCAGGCTCTTACAATAGTGTACGAGATTTTGATATAGGAAATTTTATAGCATTATTTTTTATTGTGGACTACATTTTATAGCGTCAATGGGTTTTACACTTTTTAACATACCCAATATGTCTACTTTTCATTTAGCAGACCCAATGTGGTCTGCTAAATGAAAAGTAGACATATTGGGTATGTTCGTGGATTTTTTTCATTTCTATCATATTCATATTAGCGCAGGCATATAATATACTTGTAATTTGCGTGGAAATGATTCATGCGCGACAGATTGTTACTCAGAAATTTAAAAACTGTTAAATGTAATTAGGAAATTTGACAGATTGCAGTAGTCCGATGTGCCGGCCACCGTACATTCTCATTTTTAACCTCAATCAATAGTCAAATATGATGAACGTAAATTTAGCAGACATGTTGAAATTAAAAAATTAAGAACTCGTTAAAAAATAGAAAAAAAAACAAAACTGCACATACATTTTTTTTATTTATAAAATCGGCTTAATTCAAACATTTTTAAGTTAATAAAATTAAATATTTGCTTGATTTCACTTTTAATGTCTTATTTTTGGTTTTATAATGTTTTAAATGCTTGATGAAATGAATGTACGAGGTTTTAAAGCCAAAGTACGAGATTTTTAGTTGTATAAGTACGAGAAATAAAGTTCTAAGGTTGGCAACCCTGGTTGTTACTTTTACATTATTTGTTTGTTTTCGTTTTTTTTTTGACTTGACTTTACTTGACACTTGTAAACATTGTGTGCAAGTGTAAAAAGGATGTCAAAATCTAGACATGTAGCTCATAATAAGCAGACTCCAGCTGCCAGGTTCAATCATCGTATAGCTGAAGAAGCACAGCTACTTGCTGAAGAGAAATGGATAATCGAAGCCTTGAAAAAAATCAAAGCTCAAAAAAATGGTTTACAGGTTAGCTTAATTTGCTACACTATTTTAACGTAATTAAACGCATTTTTTGACTTTTAAATTGTTTTATGTAGATATTTATGAGTTTAGCTATCGAAAGTAACTAATCCCCCAAAGGTTTTTAAAATACTCGAAACTAATTTTTTTTTGCACAACCATCTTGAAGGTTGTCATATAAAAGGTTTAAGCCCTTTTCACATTGAATGATTCTAAGCTTATCTTTATATGTATTAGTCTAGGTCCTTTCAAATAAATAAAATTGAAGTCTGTTTATAACGTCATAATCACAGCTTTTTACTAAATGCATCTGGATGTTTACATGGTACTTATACCAAAAAAAACAATTTTGAAATTTTTTGTCTATGTTCTGGCTAATCTCCAGAATGGGTGGACCGATTTCCATTGGCCGTTCACTGGCAGATAACTGCTGTTACAAGGAGTAACTTAGGTTACTTTTATTGTGAAAAAAGGATTGCAATGCTGCGCAGGCACAGCTAGTCACATACTGAGGCAGCTTTTGTCCACTTCCTCATAATTACTACTTTTATTTAGGAATAGTGTCAATCAGAAAAATTATATAAGTTGTATCTTTGTTTTCTAGATTGAACGTTTGCATTTGGAAAGTATTCGTGCAAAACTACTTGACATCTTAAATCCAGATCAAACGAAGGAAGTATCTGTCCCTGCTAGTTTAGCAATCAACACTGATGAGGAAATGCAGGATGCTGTTGCAAAAATACCAAATTTACCAGAAATAAACACATGTCCTATTGCCAGCACAGACTTGAGTCATCAAAAACTGAACAATGATGAGTTATGCAATACAGAGGAGCTTAACTTATCTGTAACTAATTCTATATTTCGTAAGTATTGAAATTAATTATATAGAGCCATTCTTTTGTGTCATGAGATAAAATCAATTCTTTGTACATAAAATTCTGTGTTGTTGTCAAACCTATAGTGGCTAGTTTTGATGATCTTGTGGCGAGACGGTAGTGCATTGCAATTTCAGGGTTCAAAAACCAGTTCGTGCAAATAATTTTATTCATGAATATTTTTACTTGCATTCTTCTGTAGTTTCTGTGTACAATATGTAAGTACATATTCACAAAAAAAAATCTAATTAAGTCAATCCATCTTCTAGAACCTGTAGTGAAAGTCTTAAGGTCATCACACATTATAACAACGGCTCAGCTCAGCAGCACAGGGCCAGCGTGCTTTACTGGTGAGATGCAAGCTAATTTTAAGCTTGCTGGCACCGCGAACACGCATTTGTGGTTGAACGCGCTTAGAACTCGCTCGTCTTCATGTGCGACGCAAAGTTTTTTCGCTGACGACGGCTCGCTTACAGCGCGCCAACTACGAGTTGTATATTACTACCGGCCGTCGGCTTTTTCATATTGACATTATGAAATATATTATACAACCATTTTAATGCTCAAATTTAAATGACAAATTAATTGCTGGGTTGGAGCCGTTGCCGTTACCGTGACGGTATAGTGTGATGACCTTAAGGCTTCGTATACTTTCTAGAAGCACACTAAGGCCTTAGTTTGCATTTAGGAAGTGCTATGTATTATTATATTGCAGTAAATAGCTGTTTTGATTAGACACTTTCTGATACTATTTTTTTAACACTGGTGTTGTGATTTTTAATTGAATAAATAATGCAGAGTTGTGGCCCTGTTCTATTCATTCAAATACAAATAACTCCACATTACAAATCTGACCATAACCATAAGAATGCTAGGTTTTGTCCATAGATTCTTTGTCTTTGCGTTAAAGTTTTTTTCTATCCCTCCATATATCTTTTCGAGATAAAAGGTATTATGTATATACTTTTCTGTACAAGTCTGTTTCTTTTTTAGATAATGAACCCTATGGTGCACCGTGTGACGAGGAGGAAGATGAAGAGGACATGGAAAACTGTCTGCTTGATATGGACTTGCTCATGAGCGGAAAGTGATAACCATGATCACGAATAATCAATCGATTTTGTTCATCCAGTGAAGATAAGCAGAGCTGTAGATGGTAAATACACAACAGATTATTGTAGAAAACACCAATATTTATAGTTTATGCTTGATATGGACTTGCTCATGAGCGGAAAGTGAATAACCATGATCACGAACAATCAATCGATTTGGTCATCCAGTGAAGATAAGCAGAGCTGTAAATGGTAAATACACAACAGATTATTGTAGAAAACACCAATATTTATAAAGACTATGATTCCTTTTGCTCTATTGGAATGAACTAGGCATGTAGTCATGTAGGTCACTGAAATAATGTTAAGTTGACCTACCAAAGTGTAGAGGCTACGTAGCCAAGCAATTCCTAATAGATTCCTCGACGAAATACTCATTGATATTCCAATTTTTTCTTGATAAAACATTTTTCATTTGAAAACTAAAAATTCTCGCATATACAGGTGTATCTGAAATTGGAACACTTACTTAAATCAGTGAAAAGGAATTTTCTTTATTTATAAAAACTAACTTCGAAAACTTTTTAATTTAGTTTTCATGAATTTCTCAATAACTGAGTGAATAGTTCCAAAATAAAAATATAATGTATGATTTAAAATCTATAACTTGATACATTCTACCTATTTTCATGAGCAATGGAGGTGAAAATACCTGGAAGTTCAATCAGTTATAACTTGCAAGTGGATTGTTTTTTTTTCAAAAAATATTTTTGTACCTGCATGTCATGCCCTTTTGGTGATTTAAGTAAGTATTCCATTGTCATATACATACTTACTTAAACCTAAATAGATTTGATCCCGCGGACATTGCGGTGTAGTACAATCTTTATATATATGTTAGGGGCTCACTCAGTAGGAAGCAGTGGCTCAGTGTAACAGCCTAATAACAGCCCTAGTGAGTCGTGAGAGTTAATGTAAAAATGTTCATAAGTTTAGTAATTAAGGCCTAATCGTAATGAATAAAAAAATTGAGTATATTAACAAAGAATTTAATAAAGTTTGTCTTACATTAATTTTTACATACAATAATCCATTTATGTATGCTATATACAAATGTTGATACAACAGTTATCAATAAATGAAATATGTTGGAAATA
Source organism: Euplagia quadripunctaria (assembly GCA_963859945.1). Lineage (NCBI taxonomy): Eukaryota > Metazoa > Arthropoda > Insecta > Lepidoptera > Erebidae > Euplagia > Euplagia quadripunctaria. The sequence continues at coordinate 1,303,211 of OY982580.1, read as the reverse complement.
AACATCGTTTTTCTTCTCAAAACCTTGTAAATGGCATAGTTGTTCGAGTAAGATATCAATTATACAGTTTAGGCACTGCTTCGTTATTTCCAGTAATATTCAGAATGTAATGACCGTGTTTCGTAACGCTCTTTACTCCCAGTTGGAAGTTGGATAATTATGAGTTTGGTGTACTGTGAGAATGACGCAGTCACATACTTCCTACATTCAAAAAAAATCTTTTAAGCAATAGAGAAGAGGTAGGTACTGGTAACTATTTTGTAAATTTATATAAAGATGGCTCATATTTTAAAAAGCAATGGGCATTGTCTAATTTGTAATTAAGAATGGTATTAATTTCAACTCTACGAATTAGCGGGAAACCTTTTGTTTTGAGATAATAGATCTTTGTAATTGTTACATATAGTTTTCTATTAGCTTTCAATTATATTTAATTACTCCGTATTTTGTAGTTACATGGTTAGGTTAGTTGGGTAGGAAATGTTTTTGTCCTCGCATATAATTTCCACTTAAAAGCAATGTAATCGCATATTGAAAAAAAAACATGTTGAAAAAGAGTGTCCTTTGAGTTTGTTGCCTGTTCTTCTCCAAAGGATCTACATATTGGAACAGACAACTAACTGACTCCTGGATTCCAGACAGTACATTGTCCGAGAGTTAAACTGTGAGTATCTAGGACGAGACTTGAATATTCATTCTAATATTGTTTTTGATGATTGGTTTTTGGATGCCAATGCACCAAAGAAAAATATGATCTCCTCTACTGTACACTTCTTAAATATGATTTGGAGGCATAATTCGACATAATGTAGAAGCTTTATAAATGTCTTTTAAATTACAAGACGTTTAGAAAGCCTGTCCAGAAAAAGATTTCTTCAAATCAGAGTTGCAAAAGTGACATTTTTCAAGTAAGATATCAGTTATTTCTTTCCTTTTTTGCGTATCCGAAAATTGATAATTGGTAGTCGTTTATTTATTCATTTTTAAAAGACTACCTTCGCAAGAAACACCGAAAGAGGTGACGCTTTGGGTGTCCGAGTGAAAGTTACATGCGAGTTATATTTGATTTCTAATATATTCAATTCACTTTGGTTGACTCAAGATCCGCATAGTACACCGCTCCAAAAGTCACCTGTAAACTGTTAAACACAAGATACTGGAGAACTATTGAAAGTGATGTTAAATATAAGAATACCCCTATATTTGATAAATTTTCATTAACATTTCTGAATATTACAGATCAATTTCGTACGAGTGCCAATAATTGTTAACTTCTGATATCAATTCCCGCCGTTTCACGTTCCGTTGGCGGACATGCGAGATGTTGCCATGCCTGTCGAGGACTTTGTCGAGTAATTTTGAGCTTATCGACTGCCAGACGGGCTTTATCAGACGTGACAACTAACTCATTCTGTCACCTAGGGCAAGGCCTGGCCTATAAATGAAACAGGCCGTGAGACCGCAGAAAACGCCATGCCATTTGACAGTGCAACAAGACTCGTTGCTGTACAATACACTACGACATATACATCTAAATACAATACCAATCCGGATCAGTCTCATTCATGACATTTACAGCATTCACTCTATGACAGAAAGACAAGATAACGTCTGTGAACTAAATTAAGTACAGGTGATAAAGACAGACTAAAATGTCTTTAGAAATAAAAGGAAAATTCTTTAAACTGCGCGCTAAAATTAAGAAATGATTTATGTACTAAATCTTCTGTTGGCTTTTGAAAAGTCTCTTTAGTAAGAGAAAGACTAAGACTTGAGACTTTACACTATTTACTTTGAGACTTTAGACTAAGACTTTCTGGATCGCGCAATCAAAATCCTCGTGCTGATTAGTATCCTACATCCCAAAACCAACCCTTTTGCCGTGGCCCGCTGCTAGACATGCTGTAACCTGGTCAGAGCATTCAACTTCTTTTTGTTGGAGGGACATGTACATGTCTAGACCTTGTTCCTTCACAAGTATTTGACCTACGCCGCTCAGATAATATGCACAATGCAGTGCTGGCGTGAGATCTCGGCCCGAGCACAGCATCCGCCATAGGATTCCCCAGGTCGCCAGCCGTTCAAAACACGATCATTCGATGCCCAGGCATTCAAGGAAGAGGGGGATGGGTGATCTTCAGTTTTTAATAAGCCTATCAGATATTTTTACGAAGACGTTATAAGGAGTACTGCTACTTCTTCCTTGTGACAACATACATGTGGGATCGTTAATATTTATATGTATATGGACTGATACAGTTCTTTATTCTGAGTAATCAAATAATATCTATACTAAAACAATAAAGACGAAAAGTTTTTTTTATGTTTGATTGTTTGTTTAAACGTGTTAATCTTAGGAACTGCCAGTCAGGGTCGAAAAATTTTGTATATGATAACTAGATTTATGAGGAATAGTGTAGGCTATGTAACATCACGCTACGACCCTTAGAAGTAGAGCAGTGACCATAAACGCGGGTTTGTATTATATGTAGGGTTAAAGATTATATGTAATTAGTATGTATACACGAGCACGTGGATTGGGAGGGCCCAATCCCTCATGACGTGATTTCATTATTATATACTTTAGTCTGTCCTTATGCACCAATTCTAGAGCCGGGACCACGTGCCCAAATCACAGACACTTTACAATTTACAACTTTGATCAATATTACAGATGACGAATGCAAGCGTATTGTATGTACCTTAGACAAAAATATATTTACGCGACTTCAAGGAAAAGGAGAGGTAATCTACTTCCCCCATTTTCTTTGTAAGTGCGCGATTTTCTTAAAGAACTACGTCACCGTTTTTTTTTTTCTATGGTTATAATCTACATATATTTGGAAATGTTATACTATATAAATTGAAATTGGTTTCAGTATTAAAAAAATATTGGAACTATGAAGTCTCTAGGCATTCTTAATCACAAAGACAAGATTGAACAACATGTTACATAAAGCACTATACAATTTGATCACTTGCATCCGGTCATCCGATACCTTCCATTTCACTACCCAGTCGTTGTCAAATATAAAAATGGTTTTATCGCTACTTAATAAAAAATATTAATAAAATCGTTCAAGTTACTGCGATTTAGACACATAGAAATAAATAAAACACAACAGTACAATAAATTAATAAAATAACCTATGTAATCAACATGGAAAAAGCTATTTGTACAAGACATAATTTATACATTAATAATTATACACCTATAAGCTTGTCTCTGTGGTTTTTCACAAAAACCACTCCACCGTTTTCTCTGTTCTTGGCAATTATTTATATACGAGGCCTGTAGTCAAATAGATTATATATTAAGAATATATATATTCGTTTTTTCTTGGCCCTGTCAGGCTGAGATTTTAAAGTCTAATTAATACAATATTAATAAATATAATTACAGTTAAGTCGACTGACATGCCATCTAGTGGACATAAAAAAAACATGTTTTATGAAAAATACAATTTTGGAGCTAGATTCGTGGTATCGCTTTTTTTAAGGGATACGAGCGTAGAAACTAACACATGGTTGAAATTATTAATAAATCAATCCAAAATTTAAATGTACTAAGTCTCTTAATGTGTCAAATAAATTTAAAAAAAACATCTATATTTATGGCACTATCTATAAATGTGGTTACCATAAGATTAATTAAAAAATTAAATATTGGATTATACAGACATTGTACGGTAAATTTGTAGATTTTTGGATAAATTCATTATTAGTTTCGGCCGCTAATGCAATTCATAACTTATTGTGGAACAGCGTTATTAAACTGAGAGCACATTGCAAGTAAACAAGAATATAGGGTAACTTTCTATGGGTAAAAGAAATTATCTCTACAGAACGTACAGTTTTGACGTCTAATGACGTTTAATAAAAAGACATTGATTTGACTTGACTCAACCACATTGTTAGAAAGACTTGTATAAAGCCACATACCATTGATATTTATAGAATACTTCAGTATGTGTAAGTAGCTAAGACATTACTTGCAATGTAATCTCGAATTAAAAATACAAATATGTACAATTTTTATCTAAATGGTTATTTATCCGTTTCATCATAGTACATACTTTAAAGATATATTCACTCACAATAATTCGTTCACAGTATAAAGGAAAGAGCGACGAGTCTTAATATTAATTTGTTATCACTTTCACCGTCAGCTATGTATTATTTCTATCTTTTTCTAAACGTTGGCATGACGAAGAAGCACGAATGAAGAAATATTGCAAGCATTTCATTTAGAACACCGCCCTGAAACACATTAAATTTGAAATGCGTTACAATAATTCACCGTATATTAAATAATAGCCTGGCCTAAGGACTATATCTCAGGTCACGTGTAAAAGACTCGCCATTCTTATAAAACACTGGATAAGAAACAAAACATTCTTCGGTATAATAGTTTTTCACAAGCAAAGTCAGAGAACAGAATTGGTTTATAACTGTCTTTTCAGGATTTAAAGCTAAACTTGACTGTCCGATCTTCAAGTGAGTTCACGCACTTTGTGGGCCATTACCAAACCTTCGGCCTATACATACAGGTAGTCTAGACATCATTTATCTACTTTATTATTGATTAAAATTAACATATTATGTTGTATTCGGGAAGAAAAGTCTACCGTGAAATAGGAGTCTTATAAGGACGTCCAACGAGACGTTAAGTGCAAAAGATAGTTTAAAAACGGGTTGTTGAAATTAGACATTCAAAAATTATTGTGTAGCTAAAAGGACATTAAAATGGAACACATATTCCATATTGGATTATTTAGTCCAAAATAGGCGTCTT